>CANXYI011141928.1:0-10026 GCA_948208565.1 Hura crepitans | reverse complement strand
GGGATTTTTAGCAGCTGCTATACTGTCTATTTATCAAATAGGGCCGGTACAGTGGCCTAAGTCCACATTGAAGCCACTATACTAATCTGTTAGATGGATAACTTCCTACCCTCACCACCTATTGCTAATATTAAATTTTCCAGCATAGGTCCCGAAAGGCCATTGCACTAGTCTATTAGACAGACCAATTTGTTGAACAGACATAGTTAAACTATCACAGATCTTTAAAATAATGCTAGTACAGTGATGAGGGTCCCGAAGGGCTACTGTACTAGTCTGTTGGACAGACCAATCTACTAGGTAGACCATACCTCGTTATTTGCACCTTAAATGCTATAATTTAATTAGGTGGGTGCAACCTTTAGGGTCCAAAATGTGGACCACTGCACTATTTTATTCCCTCTAGATCCATTGTCTATCAGTGTTGTCTTTCTGGATGGGTTAGCTATAATAAATTAAATAAGAACAGTATAATTTACCAATGACATTGAAATATAATACAAGGGCATTTTGTTAATTTTACATGTGTAATATTTATTTGCTTAATTATTAAAGATTATGCATGCAATTGTTAATAATGATCTTAAAATTATAATCTACATGAGTTAAAATGATTAATTGGATAATTTACTGAAAGGGACATCATAAGGGCAATTTGGTAATTTTGCACATTAATAATCTAGGTTGTACCTTAAAATTGGAACAAGATAAGAACATGAGTATATATGCATAAATAAACTATTAGAAATATTTTAAATCCTTGAATTCACCACTAAGTATATTATATGCTTAGCGTACCTATTTTAGTGCATAGGTAACCAGCACAAAGATGTAGCCTCATAGAGCATGCAGCAAAGTTCAAAGGTTATTCATCAGAAGGTTGATAATGTACATTTTGTATAGTTTTGCACTCTATGTATGGGTGTTATGTATATAAGGGACATAGGATGTAATTATACGAGTAAAAACTATGCTGTAATTAACCAATTATTAATCTTTTTATGAATGTATGGCTTTTGGTCGATATAATGGATGATATATGGGCCAGAGGCTCTAATTTGTGTTTTCCTTACTATAGACTGAGGCCTATGTTGCTATTTGATAGAATGGTGATGTTAGGATGTTATCTGAGGGCCCAAAAGGGTCTAAGAGATATGAGAATCTGTTATAGAAGTGTTTTACAAGTTGGAATTTTTGGGATAGTGACCCGAGCAACCATTATGCTGCCAGTTTTTTTGAAAAAAACCATACTAACTTGAAATTGCCCCATATTGGCATGAATATGTTAGCATGAACCTAAATGAAATGTAAGAATAGACAAAATTGAATTTGAAGTCAGATAGGATTAAATAGTATAGAATAAGTAAAAGTTAAACGAATAACCATGGGAGAAATTTAAGGATAGGTTACCTAATGGGAAGTGTATCGCTTATTGGGTTTCTTTGGGAATCTAGTAAGGGGTGTTACAATAGTATATATGGCACTCACATGTTACTACTAGTGTTAGGTCCTAACTTGCTATATATTATGTTTTGTAAACTTAATAATCTTATTTATATATATTATAAAAATATATATGTGTAATGATGACATGAGTGTGGGATGATTTGCATTAAATTGATATTAGATGATAATTGAAATAGTTAACTACATTAAGAGGATTAGAAGTATTTGCAGAGGGGAAATGTGATGTATGCATATAAAATAGTGTATTTTATACAGGTTACTATTTAGGCAGTGTCACTAGTTAGTAATTTTGCTATCAGATTTTTAACATAAGAATCTTAATAACTGAACCTTAATAGCTTGAATTGAGTTTTATATTGGTAAAAAAAGGGATAAACATCAACTGATATAGTTTTAATTGTTTTGTAAATATAAGATTTGATAATTAAGCTAATAATGGATAGAAATAAAGTAATAAATGGGACATGGGTATGTGCCATCTCTTATTTGAATCTAGCAACTGGGTTAGGTAAGAGGTGTCACATGTAGTTAGTTGGAAGTGTTCCAAACAAGAAACAACTACAAACTCAACTAGTAAATCATAGTACATTAGAGCTTTCGATACAGCTGAGAAAGTAGTTTTAATCAAGAAGTTCATCATTGAACTTGGAGTGGAACCTTCTATTGTTGACCCAATACCACTATATTGTGACAACAATAGAGCCAATGTGTAGCAAAAAAAGAATAATGATCTCATCAATGGTATAAGTATCTCTTTAGCTGTTGCCATTTAATCCATGAGATAGTTCATAGACAAGATGTAATGAATGAGTATAACACCCTTTATCTGATTCTTGATAAAAACCTGATAAGAAAATGTTATAAGACAAACAATGCATGTACACTTTCACTTTCAAAAGAAAACATTTTCTTATCTATATAAAAACCTTTGGTTTTTTCAAAACATAAATACAAGTGGGTCATTATGCTAAAAATCCTATAAGATAATAGTTGTCTGGGGCACTACCAAAAATTTACCTCTAAGAAAACACTTTTAATATCTATTATACATACCTAAAACTACTTCTATGATTTAAAATGCAAATAAAATGTCAACATTCAGCATTTAGGCTTCAAATTAAAAAATCAAGCCAAACATTAATTTCACCTTCATATTCATAAATCACGTACAAAGTCCTATACGTAACACAAATACACACATCATATTCACAAATTAGATCATTACTATTTAAATATAGGATATCATTTCCTTTGATGTTTTATTAGATATGATAATGTACATAATTTATAATTATATAATCTATACAACACCTTAAATAAATAAAAAAAGGAAAATAAGGACTTTCTATCATATCAGCTTTATTTTGTCTAGAAGTTCTGATGCAATATATAGCTCTACACTTCTCTTATTGATCTTCATGCACAACCTATAAAAAGGAAAAACTCCCATGCTGAGTAAAATCTCCTAATAGTGCATATTCTAGTCCAAATGGCTTAACATTAATGGTCTATATTAATAATGAGCAAATAAACAAACTTTCATATAAACCATATTTATGTAATTCATTAAGTCAAAACTCAAATTGATACTAGTACTAGTATCAAAATCCATTCATATAAAATGGATATACTCATCATTAATCATACATAGATTTGTATATCTCATATATACACTCCATCTTTATAGATAAAAAATAACTTGACTCTTTATTACTAAATGACATAAATTATATACCATATTTCATAGCATGTGATATACTTTAAACATTAATGCAAGTCCATTTAATACATATAAACTATAGAAATGTCTAATACATCCTAACATATTATCAAGCCTTAGTGTGCATATTAGTTTCATTCATAAATCTTTCTTTCCATTATACATATTTTTCTTTTATATGGCAATCTATACCTCACTTACCATGAACTCAACATTTACCATATATTATGTTATATGCACAAGTAATAACATCCACATTTATAACAATTATCCAACTATTGTGTTCAATTTAATAAATCATAACAAATTATGCATGTAAAAGTATAGTACATACGTATCTTCTTGTAAATGTTTATCAACATGTGTGTTTGTGTTTTAGGTGTCAGGTAGAAAATCATAACTCCACTTCTGAGGATTTATTTATTTATTAATTCAAAGCCAATTTCTCTCTAGAATCAATCTATTGCCAAGATATGGGACCAATAGGTACTTGAGGGTAAATGATGATGGGTACCCAAAAGGTACAAACTATAGTTGCCCAAAGGTACAATCGATAGGATAGCCGAAGCTATCGATGATAGTCAGATTTGTAGTTATCTATTATTTAGCATTCCAAAATATCCCAAGGCATTTAAATGCTAAGTAGAAATGGGTATGCTTAACACATCCCATATTTCCTTTGGCTTCATAATCTCATGCATACAATACTATGCATTTACTTGTCAATAGTAGATGAGGCATGTTGACCATAAAGTCTAATTCTTGATATTTTTCATGATCAATCAGAATTCTATGTCACTTTTGAGGATGCATTCGTGCATCCATTTCTTCACCATTATATTTCAATCATACCAATTGAGCCTCATCATCAATGTATTAGTCTTTAACAAAGACTATAATACATATACCTTAATCTTATGCCACAAAATTTCACATAAAAATCTCTCTTCAAATATTTTATGCAATGATATCCATTTGAGTTCTTATTAAATACATCAGCAATAAACACCAAACATTCAAATGATTTTATATGTACATCAATTTAGCCTAACTATAACTTTCTTATATCTTGAAATGAAATTTCCTAATACATGTTAGCAAAAATATAACACGTTACTTATTTTCATGATACATATTTTACATGCCCTCAAGAAATTGAATAATTAATAAATTTTGTAAATTTATGTCTAATGGTCAAGGCTAAATCTTATCTTAGTGTATCTTTCATGCTATAAAACATAATTCAAATTACTATTCCAACATTATAGACAATTCACTTGAGAAAATGATTCCAATGACCATATTTTGCCAAAAACCTTTATACCAAACCCTATAAGAGCCTCATACTTAGAATAAAGTCATATATCATGCACTGATGTACACAATGTTCATGAATAACTACTTTTCAAAACTCACAAAATCATAGCTAACTCTGCTTTTAACTACCCCATAAGACTTACGTTCTTATAACATAGAGGAAACTCAAAATTAATTAATTCTTAAACTATAATCATCCTAGCTTAACATAGATTTTATTTAATAAATAACTAAATTTCACATTCACCAATATCTCCACTAGATTAGATATACATAAATAACATTATTTCAAGGATCAGACTCGTAAACTAAGACAAACATGTCATTTATGTAACCATGTAAGTTTTAGCCTATATAATTCTCTTACTCAATTAATTCATTAATTTAATATGACTTATATAGTCATGTCATTCTTATTCTTAATACCATTATCCATAGCTTATATCTTAATAGTTATAAAGATTTCTATTAAATCCTTCACATAGTTTATTTTGGTAATACTACATAATAAAATTCAAAGTCTAGTTCTTTATTTATAACCAAACATAAGAACTTTAGGAAACACCAATTGTTAAATTTTTGATACTCATCTACACGCTTCACCATATTCAATTTAGCCAAATAGAGTCCATCATTTATGAACTAAAAATGGTAGAAATTTTACTGCCACATTGTAATATCAAAACAAATAAACAAAAAAAAAGATATATATAGTGATACCTATCAATATGAAATAACTAACTAACTAATGTTGAATTAAGATTCAAAGAAATTCGATGATTAATTTTAGCAACCCTAAACTAGGAATAACAAATAGCATACAGTAGCAAAAGAGTTTGCAGGTCTATTAAGGTTCTTATAACAACCATAATTGCAAGTTTCTACCATATTTTGGTGCAATTTTTATTGCCAAATCATAATTATATATCTCATATAATTAACCTAGACCTTTAACATTTTCTTTACATTTGATTTCACCTAATCTCGCTTAATAGACACAATTATCAGTAGTAAAAGCTATCAATGCTTATAGATGCCAAGGAAAATGTTCGTTAAATTTAATGCTTTCTCAATATTTCAATTAATCCAAGGACATGAAAAGCACAAACCTGATCTTGAAGCTGTCTTAAATTACTCTTTTGTTTAGTCAATTATTCTTCTTTTCCTTCCACTAAATTGTTTTTATTGATAAAGGTTAAATTTTCTAGATCTATCTTCTAATCTTTCTAAAATTAAGTGAATCTTTCCTCTTAGATGGTTTCTCATTTTTTGATAATATATTTTTTATGAAATCAAGCCAATTTTGTGCTTCAACAAGTTACAATAGCCTTTCCTTTATACTTTAAATTTAATTGACAATAGACTCATTCTACAATACAACTGTAATTTAGCTCCCTTAAAGCCCTTTCTTTATTCTGTGTAATTAGCTCTTTCATATTTGTTGTTTATTCCTCTTACATGCCAATTGCATCAATTTCCCATCAATAAGGAATAAAAAAACTTTAACCACAAAGTTGTATAGCTTTTTGACTCATTCTACCAACTTGTTAATTCTTAAAAGTTTAGCCTTTTTTCTATAATAGTCACTACTACTCACTTTTTTTATTTATCTATCATAATGTTTTAGGAGCAATTAAGTGGTTCTCTCCTTAATTCATTTAAGTTACTAGTAAGTAGTAGCATTTTCATTCAATCAAATCAATATCATTACTAATGAATGCAATAGGAGCAAAATCTTGTACCTATTATAAAGGAATGTAAATTCTACAATCACGACGTGCTTTATACCTTAATCAGCCCTAAGACTTCTTATCATTTAAATGGAGAGCTTAAGAATCAAAATAAGAGCATTGTAACTCAATTTCATATCTTTTATCTAACATACTCCCAATTAAAACCTTCTTTCAACACTTGGTGGTTTTTAGCCTCCCAAAGACGAGCTTCTACCGCTCACAATACAAGCCTTCTTTTTTAAAACACAAAATTTGTCATCCTAATAGCCTAATTCATTAATTATTTTTTTTATCCAAGATGAAATTCGGTTAATTTGTGTTTATAAAAGGAAAATTAGAGCTTTGACCCTAGCATGAGAGGAAAGAAATAGATGGTGAGCATTGAACATGGCATTAGGTTTTTTTCTAAGATGAAGAAAATAGAGCTTTCTATCACCATTTATTATTTTCTCTTTCCTCCCACTAACCTTTAAATACACCATCTCAAAGGTTTACTTCTTGCCACTTGTTTAAATCTCAACTTTTCCTTTAATACGTCATTTAAATAGTAAAATCCATTTTACCATTATCATAATCTTGTTTTAGGTTAATTAATCCCCACTTTACACTTTGCACTATATACTATTTTGTCTTATTTTCTTATCCATTACTTGATTTCTATTCCCTATTTTTCTAACCTCAAATGGAAATTATTTTAATTAAAATTTTAAACGCCTTCATATTCATAAATTCAACTTTTTAAAAATCCAATTTGTATTATACTCACCTTAAGGAGGTTTTAAAAGCACCATTAATTATTCTTGAGAATTACTATTCAAGAAAGTAAAATTTTTGGGTCATTACAATTGTTTCCCACTTAAGCAATTTAATCCCATAAATCATATTTAGGTACCCTTTTAGCCTTTTTAGATCTCATCACCTCTTAGTATGGTTCACCACTTCAATAAATTAAACAAGATAAGCATATGATAATATATTTGCTACATCTTTAATTAAATTATTTGTGCACATTCTAGACTTTAGTAAGTCCTAAGACGTCTTCCTTTTATTAATAAAATCCCATATCATATTAGATCTGGTTACATATCATTAATACCTATCAATATCCCATCAAATTCCTATTCAGAGATAAACCTCTCAACTTTAACTTCTTCTATAGTAATTTATTCTTATAATTTTGATACCTTCATACGTGTATATCAAGTCAAATCTCTAGTTCAATAAGGCTAGGTTCATGTATGAAATAATATAATGGTTAAGCATTTAAAACACATAAGATAATGATATCAATGGTGTAACTGCCTTACTAATTCAATATGAGCTAGATATAAGGATGTTACCTTACATAATATCAAGGCCTATATTTATATACCTACTTTAGAACCATAACAATTTGATAAATAAAGAAATGAGTTTAGGCTAAAAAAAGCAACAAGAAAAACTTTGTTTAGAGATGAAATAATTGTTATTGAAAAACTTTATTAACTTTGTACATATATAGGAGAAAGTTTAAAAGAAAATCGTTGAAATAATTTAGAATTAAAGCTTTTAAGATTTTAGAAAATTTTGATAGCATAATGGCTAACCGGTTTAAAACAAAAAAGATTTACCTTAAATAAACACTCTAATATATCAAACACTTTATTCACAACTCAATTACAACAATGTTTGACTCCTAAGACCAACTTAAGCACATAAACATATTACCAACCAAACTACATGTATAATCTCACATGTGTACACCATACTACTTGTAATACACACATTCATATGGATGTTCATTAATATGCTCTACCTTTACTTATACACATACCAAGTAATATAATACATCTAAAATAAAAATACCAACAAAAAGAAACACATCTAGCTTTTTACACATACTTTTAATAAGTTAATACCCTACACGCACACACAAAATTTTCTACCAAAGACAAAATGCATAACTTATATATGAGTTCTATGGTTTACATTACTATCTACATATAATCTAAAGCTTCTGATGTAGTCACTATCGCATATCCTTCTTCTCAATTATGCTAACTCTATGTAATAAGTAAATTACATTGAGGATGAAATCCATAGTGGATAATTCAAACATAGATAACTATTTCATAGGTATCTAATCTATAAGCTCTAAATAGATAACATAAGGTTTAACAATAGTATTGTACATATAATGTAACATCTCAAAAATCCCAACTTTTGTGAATAGTACTTCTCGAGATGAATAGTATTTTTCAAAACCCAAGTGATACTAATTAGACCAATGGAAAGTATTAATTATAAAATAATTTTAGGGGAAATCTATAGTTAATCTAAAGTCATTAAGCTTGTTAAAAATGTAAAAGAAAATTTTACAATAGTATGTTGTTAATAGAGGCATAAGCAAAGTTGAAACATAAAATAATTCAATTTTTGCTCAAAATAATTTAGGATTAATAAAATCTAATACTTAAATATTCCAAATAGTCTATTGGCATTAAAATTGGAATTTTTAAATAACAAGATGTATTTTTACCAAAAATAAAGCTAAGTTATTAAGTCATGTTATCTTAATTTTTCTCGATTTTTGAGCTTGAAATCTTAAAGGACTAAGGGATGTGGATTTTTATGATTTTAGGGATTTTTATTAAGGAATTTAGAGGACACAAAAAAAGGGGAAAAATTAAAGATAGAGGAAGAAAGAAAATAAATTAATTAATTTTTACACATATAAATAGGTCAAATCATTTTATTTTTTTAGGTTAATGGCATAATAGTGTTATCTCCTTCCTCTCTTCTCTCTTATAAAAGCTGATGGTTTCTCTCTTAACTCCCCTTTTTGTTTTCTTCTTCTTCCTCAAATAAATCCCTTAATTCATTAATGAAAGCCATAGATCCAACCTCCATGACCTCTAATCACCTATTCTAGCTTGAGATTCAAAGAAAATGAAGGATTTTACAATTTTGAGTCTTCAATGGATAGTAACTAGATTTTGTTCGAGTATTTTGAGTTTTGACATTTTTCCTACATTTTACAAGTGCCCCAAAATGTTTATATGTGGACATATTGATTTTTGGTTTAGTGTTTTATTTATTACGATTTTTCTAAGTTAAGCCTATTTATCTACATAGACAAAATTATGAATCAAGCTTTAAAAGGAAAGGAAAATGTGTGAGCTAGTTTTAAACAAGTATTTTGATTTATTTTAGTATGTGTATTCATCTTAGTATGTAAATTTAATATGTGTGTTATCATTTAATGCTTGATAGTGCGTGTTTGTGACATTTATGCTTATAAAAGTTATGAGCAATTAATTATATTATGTGTGAATGTATGAGATTAAATGTATGTTGGCATGTCATATTGATTAACAATATGTTAGTGGCCTTCAATGTGTTGTGGATGAATTTAATAATGAAGTTATGCATGAATGGTTAATGGATATGTTATTTGTAATTACTTGATAATTGAAATTATGAATATGTAATAATGAGTATGTGATTTGTGAAGTATGTGTGTGTGTATGGGGGATCTGAATTCTCTTTTTAGTTGTTAAGAATGGGATATGTTATGTCATGTTAAGTATAAAGCTTAATGTATGACTAAATTGATGATAGTCATTAAGTGTTTGTCTAAGATGTAAAATGATGATTTCATGTAATAAGTGAATTATGCAATGTATAATGGAAAAGTTATGATGATGATTTTATGTGGCTAGGCAAATGATATAGCTTAAACCATGATTATGCCAATTTAAGATTGAAATTGTCATGTAATGTTTTTGGTGGATAAATAATCTAATAAAT
>CANXYI011141867.1:0-16181 GCA_948208565.1 Hura crepitans | reverse complement strand
AGCTAACTCTCAGTACATAAAAATTTTTTAGGTCGGGATTGACCTGGGATGTGCTCGGACAAACCCAAAAATAGTGGACCCTAAAGCTTAAAAATTATACTTAGTCCACTGGTGAAAGAATTTTTGAAATCGAAGGTCGTTTGCAAATTCTCATAATTTTTTAGGTTGGCATGCAAATCGAGGTAGTTTGAAAATTATGCTTACCGATGGAATTTGGCCATGAAAATTTTTGAGTAGGTAGAGGGGATTAAATTAGGAATTTTAAAACAAACGGTGTAATTTTTGGAGGTCTGTATGAATTTTAGTGAATTTTTGAATTTTTCAAAATATCGAACTATTTTGGGATGGATTAAGTGGTTGTGGACCCTACCCAAGTACTTGCCAACTGGTCTAGGGCCTTAACAAATGTCCCTAAGTTTTCACAAGTGGATTTTCCACTCAAATAAAAGAGAACTCCTCTCTCTTTTTGCCTAAAAATTCTGACGCCAGCTCCTCCCTTAGCTGCCTAGAATTTCTTCAATCCTTCACAAAAAATGGTGATTTTAGTTTCTAAATTTAAGTTTGCTTGTTCAGCACCATGGGAAAAAGGAATTAGGCAAAAAGGACTTCTCAATTTTGAGATATAATTCATCAAATTTTTCTAGATAGAAGCAGTCTAGTAGAGGTACCAAAGGTGAGTTCCTTGCTCTCTCTTTAGTTTTCATGGTGATTTCTTGGCTATAAAGGGTCCCTTTAGGTACCTAACACCTGTGGGGATGTGTGTGGCTTTTATTTAAGGTGAAATGAGGTAAGAAAAGTCTTGAAAGGAAGGGAGAAACTACCATGGAAGGGCTAGAATAGAAGTTAGTAGCCTTAGAATAGTGGCTTTTGGATCTTCAAGTGAAGGAAGTAAGTGAATTCCTCTATTTACTTCATGCCCCTAATTTTTAGCAATTTTTTTATTGGGTTATGAAGGTATTAAGTGTGTGAATTAGCTGAGCAAGGTGACTAAATTAAGATATGTTAGCATAAATTCAATTGAAGGTAACGTACATGGGTAATTGATGACAATAATATAGTTTAGGTGGACATTACATAGTTTGCCAAAAGGCGGCTATAAGGTTTGTTATGTGTTAATGGTGCTTAATGTGTGATTAGGATATTTGAAGCATGAATTGATGAGGTTGGGATTAGCATGTAATGAATTCTTGTAAATTGATCAAAGAATACATGTTGGTATGTAAGGCATGTGTAGTCGAGAGTTATGTCAAATTTGTAAATGTGTATGCGTTATTTGAATGGTTCTATGGGTTGTTTGATGCTTGAGTTAGTGATATGGTATGTAAAAAGAGAGATTTATGCATGAGTGTGTAGTGATTTCACTATGGTCGAGACATGTAAATCACATGTAGTGGCATGGTATGCATGATACATGGTATATATATGTATATAAATGTTGGCATGGTAATGGTTAGGATGTATGTATGATAAATGATAACAAAGTGCATGTGATTGGCTATGAATCACCTCGTGGTCATGAGTTTTTGATGCCATGGTAGAGGTATGATAAGCATGGCATGTATTCAAGCTATATGTACATAAATGTTATGAGATAATGCACATGTAATGCATGACATAGAATTAGCATGAACTAAGCTAAAGTATATCTCAAAGTGAGACATAATGTAGGCATGAATTGGCATGAATAATAACCTTAAATATGTATAGAAATGATGTGTGAAAAATGGCTTAATTTTTGCCTTTAAGGGCTATGGCATGTACATGCACAATGTACTGGAGTTATATGTATAATTGATGTAGTTAGATGGGCTAGAATGAGCTAAATTATATTGGCATAAAGTTAATCAATACACATCATAAAATGACATGTAACATAGTTAAGAAATGGTATGAATAATAACCTTAAAATTTGATTAGTTAATTGGTATAAAATTGGCTTGTACTTTACCTATAAGGGCTATGAATTTTAAATGAAAACCATGCTTGTTTGTTTGCCTTTAAGAGCTTTATTTGGAAATGGATGAGAATGGCATTTGAGCCTATGATTTAGCCTTGTGAATGGCCTAGGATTGGTTGGCTTAGGGCTAGGATATAGATGTAAATAATGGCTAAAACTGCACTGAAAATTAAGGTGATTTGGACTTAAAATACTTAGTAAAGGCTTGGCCACAATAACCTATAACTGTCCTAAATGACCCTTACCTGAATCAATAAATCCTTAGGATTGTAAATGGCATAATTTGTGAAGCAATTAGGGAATTAAACTCAGCATAATGTATCATAATTAATTGCTCTTTCATCTTAAATAGTATTTTTCTAATATTTTACCTGGTATAGCCTATTTATGGCCATACCAGATCGGGCTGATTCCCAACTATGCTATAAAAATGATAACTCTCTATTTTTAAAATTATAATGTTATAAAAAGTTAATCAATAAGAAAATGGACACTGATTGAGGTAATGGCCCACTAGTTAGACACCTATTAGATAGGTTAATTGGTTAACTTAGGGATTCTTAGTAGCTGCTACACTATCTACTTTTTAGATAGGGTTGGTACAATGGCGTAGGTCCCTATTGAGGCTATTATACTAGTCTGTTGGATAGACCAATCTACTAGGCAGACATAACCACTCTTTTGCTGATCATTATATAATGTTGGTGCAATGACGTAGGTCCCTGAGGGCCACGACACTTTTCTATTGGATAGACCAGTCTGCTGGGCAAACAATTCCTTGCTATTTACACCTTGGGTGCTAGAATTCAATTAAGCCGGTGCAGTGGCATAGGTCCAGAATGGGGACCATTGCACTAGTTTATTTTCCACCTAGATCTAATGTCTATCAGGGATGTCTCCTAAGTTGGGCTAGTCAAATTAATTAAATAAGATTAATAAATCCCCATGTGATTGTGAAACATGACCCAGGGGCATTTTAGAAAATTTTCCACTAATAATGAATAAAAGCTTAAAAATTGTATAGTTTGTGCATTAAATGAGTAGTAATGACTCCACATACAAATTATATGGCTTGTAATAATTAATTGGATGATTATAGATAGAAACACCTTAGGGGTAAAATAGTAATTTTGTATGCTAGGATATAAATTGAACTTGGGACATAGGTATAAGGTAAAAATAGAAGTTTTATGCATGGGTTGATTATTGGACATGTTTTAATGGTTAAATTCACCACTGAGTATTTTTATACTCAGTGTACCTGTTTCGATACGCAGGCACCCAGAACAGGGATGTTGCCTTATAAAGTGTGTAGTAGAGTTTAGAGGCTAGTTGAGAATACTAATCATGTAATTGGAGTAGACGTTGCACTTTATGTACTTTAGGGGGGAAATATAGGTGTGATGTATATAAGTGGAACTGAGTAGTATCTATCTATAATAGACTATACTATAGTAAATCATGTGATATTTTCTCTATGTTTATGTGATCTGTATGAATGCTGGTGAGCTTGAGGCTCTATATCTTTTCATTGTGGCTCGAGGCTTGTGATTGTTGTGTGATAGAAAACGTGGATAGGATGATAACTGGGGGACTAATGATATATAATATTGAAGTGTGTACATGTGACACCCCCAACTGGATCCCCTAAGAGACCCCATAGGTGATGCATGCACTTTTAGGTCACTAATACCATTCCTATTACTGCCATTACTTACATCCTTTAAACTTAATTTGTTTCCAAATTCACTTCTTGTAGGTTTTATATCTTATCATGGTATAACCATACAAATATGCCATTTTTAGATAATTGTGAGTCATTTTCCAAAACCTTAGAAATTTGACAGCATAACAGCTATTTGGGTCTAATCCCAAAATTTTAACATTCCTGTTTAACACTTATATAAATAATTCACAACACCTAGACCCATCTGGTCCCCTATTCTCAGCCTAACATTAGCTTAAGCACATATTGAACTCAGACCTCAGGCTACATATAAAACATGCTTAAATTAAGCCTTAGGCTCACATCAATATCACATATCACAACTGAACATACGTGTATAGAAAGAGCATATAGAAATAGTTTATTTACATTAGTAGGATATATTTACTTAGATACATTACATGTCCATAGCTTATATACATGTTCTACCCAATTCCTACCTAGGTATATAGATATCAAAATTGTACAAAAATTACTTCAAAATCCTTCACTTGTATCCTCTAAACCACTATCATCAAGCTTTAGGAGGTAGGTTTCCATTGTTGTGTACCTGCACACTAAAACAGGTACGCTGAGTATACGAGATACTCAGTGGTGAACTTAAAGCATTTTAATCATGGCATAATATCATTAACATACTTGTGTAGTTTAAGAGATTATTTTACTTCATTATATAATTTAATTACTTACTAAGGTGCCAAATTACTAAAACACCCCTAAGGTAATTATAAGGCCTGGAACAACATTTTTAACACAGATAAATTATTTAAAGTATTTTTTTTCTTTTAGCATGTATATTTTACAAAAATCACTTTACTTGCAACATACATGAAAAATGACTAAAATGCCCTTTTCACTATATTTTACCAATTTCTCACAAAAAATCATTTAGTTATGCTTAAACTTTATTTTTCATAAATATTCTAATCATAACTTAATTTATTTCACTAGTCCGACTAAGATGATGACATTTAAAGACATTAGATCTAGAGAAAAAATAAACTGGTGTAGTGGTCCCCATTTTAGACCTATGCCATTGCACCTGCATACGTGCCATAATGGAGATCAGCCATAGCCTCTCCAGACACAAGTAAAATGTAATTATGTCACATAATGGAGATTAGCCTATAGGCCTCCCTAGCCATAAATAATCATCATCAATAAGTGGGTCACATAATGGAGATCAGTCTGTAACCTCTCTAGCCAATAATAAATTCCATCAATAATTGGGTGACATAATAGAGATCAGTCTATATACCTCTCTAGCCACTAATAAGAATGATTGTCTGAATATCAGACAACTAACAGCTTTAAAACCCTAAGTTGACCGGTCAACCCATCTAGTCGGCGTCTAACTAATGGGAAAAGTAGCTCAATTTAAGTTCATTTATTGACCAAAAATATTCTCATAATATTTAAGTTTCAAAAACACAATTAAAAATTTTATCTCAAACTTTAATTTTTTTTCTTCAGACTAGTATAGCCACATTTGGGCTCTACTAGGTAAAATTCCATTAAAAAATTTATGTCTACTATGACTAAAAATCAAGGTGTCATATGTTATGAATTATCATGGCATTTATACTTAAAAAGTTAATATTTTCTATCCAGTGACATTTGTGGTTCAGGTATAGGTCAATTGGACGGTTATAGGTAATTTCGACCACTTTTAAAGTTAGTTACTAGAATGGTTTTAAGTCCAAATTTAACTCAATTTTTAATGTTCTTTTAAGCACATTTCTGGGCACAAAGCCAATTATAACTGGGCCACTTTCTAGGCTAATTACTGGGCATAAAATCCAAACATGCAAAGGTCTCAAAACTAGCCACTTAAGGCACAAACAATAGTGCATTTACATTGCACACTTCAAGCCACTTTTAGGTGCTTATTTCTAGCATTAGCTATATATTTAGTCCAAATTCTTTCTAACCATTTCAAGGCACCTTTTCAAAGTGTATATTATAATATCAATATGTTATATACTTAATTAATTCCATAGCTATTTCATGCCAATTTTTAAGCCATAGTAATGTACTTAACTAATACTTTAACAACCTTAAATTTTAGCTAACATGCCATGATTAAGCTCTCGAGTACTTTGAATAAAATGGTCTAAACTTCATACCTTTCCACATGATATCAATATTCAATCATATCAACATGCCATGGTCACAAATATACTCATAAACATTTCATTCTAAGCCAATATGGCTAAGGTACAAAGCAACATTCCTAAAAATCGCTCATGATAGGTCACAGGTACAAGTAAAAACCATAATTCATGGTGATTTCTTTTCTCAATTCCTATAGTCCTCATCCTAGCATGCCAAATATAATCTGAATATTCATTATAGGTAGCAAACTTTCCATTCAAAAACCCATAGTCATCAAATTTGGCAAGTATTATGAGGCCAAATAAGCAATCACTAAAACAACATCCTCAATTCCACTAAATTCTCAAGTTAACTAGCATTATCAAGAAAGAATCAACCTTAGATTCATCATTTAAGCCATTATAATTCAAGTCTCAATAGTCTCGGCACCCCTAATACATGAAGAAAAGGCTTGAAGTCCTTTTACCTTTAAAAGAAAGCCTTGAAACCTTTAAGTACCCCAAACTGTCTAACCAGCCATAGTAGTTTCTCCCTCCTTTGTGGGCTTTAAGTTGCCTTCCAATGGCCACCAATACCTTATACACATATCATACATGTCTTAAGCATGTCTTAGCATCAAATGGTAGCCAGATATTCTAAGGCAAAGGGAAGAATCACTTAAAAATCACCTCAAACACCCTATTCTAGACTACTCTAAACTAGTCAAATTTTATGAATTTTATCTCCCAAATGACAACTCTTTTTCACCTAATTCTTATTTCTCGTGGTGCCTAACACATAAAAGAATTTTTAGCAACTGGAATCATCTAATTTGGTGGTCGGAGGAGAGAGTTATGGTGGTTTTAGTCACTACCTAGCGTCAGCAATAGAGGAGAAAATGGGGAAAAAGCTTTTTTGTTCATCTAAGTGGAAATCCACTTGTCATGCCTCATTTGCCACTTGGAAACTTGCATGTCCACTTGGCATGAAGTGGGGCCAACTTTGACAAGTCAAATATTGTCTCGGTAATCCTGAACCATCTCGATTTTTTGGTAAACTTTGAAAATTCATAGAAATTCACTCGGACCTCAGAAAACTATGTTGTTTATTTTAAAATTCTTATTTTAATCCCCTCTATCTACTCATAAATTTTCATGCTCAAATTCCATCGATAAGATAATTTTTAGAATGCCTTTAATTTGCATGCCAACCTAAAAAATTTTGAGAATTTGCAAATGACCTCCGATTTTAAAAATTCTTTCACCAATGGACTCAGTGGAATTTTTTAGCTTTAGGATCCAATATTTTGTGTCCGTCTGGGCACATCCCAGGTCAGTCTCGACTTGAAAAAATTTTGTTATGCAAATGTATTCTTTACTTCTTAGAATGAATTATTAGTTCTGCTAAATTTTTTAATTTCAACTTTTTCATCAACTTTAAGCCCCTTAAAGTTTCATGACTAGTGCCACTGCCTTGATCCATGTGCAAGAGACCTGACAACCTCGGTACACTTCCCGGGCCCTATGGCACTGTTCATAGAGCTTCAGATCATAAGTATTACATTTCTTCCCCTCTTAAATAAATTTCATCCTCAAAATTACCTTAAGCAAATAGCTGTGGATATTAGGCTTTTCATTAACTCCTTTGGTTCTCGAGTAGCCTCTTCTATGTTGTGATGCCTTCATAACACCTTAACTAGTGGTATGGATTTATTCTGCAATTGTTTCACCTCTCAATCCAAAATTTGATTTGGTTCTTCTTTATAACTCAAGTCAGGCTACACTTCGATATCTAACATCAAAATCACATGTGAAGGATCTAATCTGTACCTTTTGAGCATGGAAACATGGAATACATCATGAATATGCTATAACTCAAAGCGTAATGCCAACCTATATGCCAGAGGCCTAACTCTCTCGATGATCTAATATGGCCCAATAAACCTGAGACTTAGTTTCCCCTTTTTACCAAATCTCAAAATTTTCTTCTAAGGAGAAACCTTTAAGAACACCGTATCACTCACTGTATATTCAATGTCTTTTTACTTTAGATTAGCATAAGATTTTTGTCTATCAATTACTACCTTCAGCCTTTCTCTAACTATCCTTACTATCTCTTCAGCATCCCTAATTAATTCAACAACAACAATCTTTCTTTCCCTAACCTCACTCCAACATAAGGGAATTCTACATTGTCTGCAATACAGTTCCTTAAATGATGCCATTCCCAAACTAGACTGGTAGCTATTATTATAGGTAAACTCTGCCAAAGACAAATACTAATTCTAATTACCCTTAAACTCAATAGCATAGCCTCGTATGATATCTTCTAATATCTATATCACCCTCTCTGACTGTCCGTTAGTCTATAGATGAAATGCTATGCTGTAAGCCAATCTACTACCTAATGCCTCCTATAACTTCTTCTAAAGTCTTAAAGTAAAGTAAAGATCTCTGTCAGAAATAATAGTCACTGGCATACCATGCAATCTAACTATCTTATCCACATACAGTCTAGCCAACTTTTCTAAGGAATAGTCCATTCTGACAAGGATGAAATGAGCTATCTTAGGCAATCTATCCACTATTATCCACATAGTATCACACTTGCCACTAGTCATAAGTAATCCTACCATAAAGTTTATAGTCACTTTCTCCCATTTCCATTCTGGTATTGCTATAGGGTGTAGCAAACTAGAAGGAACCTGATGCTCAACTTTCACTTGCTGGCATGTCAAACACCTAGCAACAAATTCTATTACATCTTTCTTCATACCAAGCCACCAATATAGGGATTTCAAACCCAAGTACATCTTCGTGCTCCCTGGGTACATGAAATAAGGAGCTTCATGTGCTTCTCTAAGAATTTGTACTCTTAAGTCATCTGTACTAGGTACACATAACCTATTCTAATAGTATAAATATCCATTCTCTGATAACTCAAATCCTATGGCCTTTCCCTCTTTAGCTTTACTGATCATCTGAACCATCTATTCATCTCTCATATGATTCTCTTTGATTTGATGCCTGAAATCTGGCCTCACTTGTAACTCAACCAAAACAACATTTTCTAAAGTATATTATAACTTGACATTCATAGCTTTCAAGGTCACCACAAACTTTTTGATTAAAGCATCAGCCATAACATTTACTTTTCCCAGATGATAATTAATGATACAATCATAATCTTTAATTAACTTTAACCACCTTCTCTATCTCAGATTTAGTTCCTTCTATGTAAGGATGTATTTCAAGCTTTTATGATTTGTATATATGTAACACTTCTCACCATCTAGATAATGTCTCTAGATCTTCAAAGCTAACATAATAGTAGCTAGTTCTAGATAATGTGTAGAATAGTTTCTCTCATGCGGCTTCAACTACCTAGAAGCATAAGCTACTACTTTTCCATCTTACATTAATACATAACCTAAGCCATTCAGTGAGGCATTGCTATATATCATAAAATCCCTACCCTGTTCAGGCTGAATTAGGATATGAGCCTTTATCAACATCTATTTCAACTTATTAAAACTAGCTTGACACTAATTATCCTATACAAACTTTACATTTTTTTTTATTAGTCTAGTCGAAGGAGTTGCAATAATGGAGAATCCCTTTATAAACCTCCTATAGTAACTAGCTAATCCTAGAAAACTTCTCACCTCCTTGACACTCCTAGGTGGTTCCCACTCTAACACTGCTTTCACCTTGCTGGGATCAACTATGATTCCCTCAGCTGACACTATATGGCCTAGAAAGGTAACTTCCCTCATTGAAAACTCACACTTATTGAGTTTGGCATACGACTATTTCTCTCTAAGTATCTATAACACCACTCGAAGATGTCGTTCATGCTCTTTTTGAAATAAGTCTAGAACACTCTATTCATGAGATCCATGAAAGTTGTTGAAGCATTAGTGAGGCCAATGGCATCACCAAAACTAATAATGCCCATGCAAGGTTTTGAAAGTATTTTTAGGTATGTCATCCTCCTTAATCCTCAGCTAATGGTATCAAAATCTCAAGTCAATCTTAGAAAACACACCTGCCCCTCTCAACTGACAAAAAAGGTCATCTATTCTGGGGAAAGGATACTTATTCTTCACAATCATTCTGTTTAGCTGCCTATAGTCAATGCATAACTTGAGTGACCCATCTTTCTTCTTTACAAATAGTACAGGTGCTCTCTAAGGTGATGAACTAAGTCAAATAACCCTTTATCTAGCACTCTTGCAATTGAACCTTCAGTTCCTTTAACTCAATAGGTGCCATTTTATAAGGATCAATGGATATTAGAGTTATACCAGGATATACCTCAATCTCAAAATCAAGCTCTCTCTGAGGTGGTATACCTAGTAACTCTTTAGGAAAGACATTAAGGAATTTAGATACAATAGGAATATGCTCAAGCTTAGAGTTAGAAACATTCATGTTAATAACATAGGCCAAATATGCCTCACAGCCTTTTCAAAGGAGTTTTTATGCCTTAATAGCAAAAATGAGATTATTCGATAGATGTCATTTAGAGTCTACTCTCACTGTAAGTCCCTTTGCAGTCTGGAGGGTTAATTTCTTATGTCTATAGTTAATGATGGCTTGATGTTCAGTCAATAAGTCTATTCCTAATATCACTTCAAATTTATTAAAAGGCAATTCAATCAAGTCAGCTAAGAAACTATATCCCTGAATCACTAAAAGACATTATCTATATATCTTATTCACAATAACACTCTATCCTACAGGATTGCTTACTCTAATATCAACATCGACATTCTTAAGTTCTAGTCCTCTATTCTATGCTTGTTTAGTGCATACATAGGAATGTGTAAAACTAAGATTAATTAAAGCTAAAATTCGAACATTAAATAAATAAAATGTACCAGTAACAAAATTGGGTGTTACAGCCTCTTCCCTCACTCTCACAACATATTGCCTCATTAGAGCATGAACTTCTGATTTGGTACCCTAGCTAGCACTAGGCTACTCACCCCTATTCTGCCTCTGTTATTTGTTTTATGGTGTAACATTAGGAGTCTGAGTCTGATTACCCCATGTTGGTGTCTAAGGACAATCCTTTCTTAAAATGATCTTGAGAACCACACTAAAAACATTCCCCACATTGATATGCTCTACAATATCCCTAGTGTCTTCTCTAACAAGTGACATATATGGGAGGTCCATTTTTGTTGGCCCTGTACTTAAAGTATTACTAGCCTAAGGAGGCAATTAAGGTCTAATAGTTGAAGCTTGTTCTGACCTCTAGGTCTGTGCTTGTCTTAACCCCTTGTATCCTATCTAATATTAAGACCTAGTTTGAGACTGTGTTTGTGATTAGACCTCTCTCTTCTTCTTCCTATCTCTTGATATTGCACTAGACTATCCCACAGTAAATTGCCTCTTCTTTTCGAAGAGATCCCTCTTTTCCTATACCATCTCCTTTATGTCTTATGGTGCTAATACTAATATAGAAAAATCTTCCTATAATATGGGATATCTGGATCCTCAGCTCCATATTTAGTCCTACCAAAAATCTCTTACATTTCTCCTCCTCACTAGGAATAAATTGCTCAGTATACTTTAGGGGTTTGGTAAAATCCTTTTCAAATTCTGACATTGTTCTCCTCCCTTGCTTTAAATCTAAAAATTCTTGCCTTTTTCTTATCCTTGTAAGAGTCAAGTATGTATCTCTTTCTGAACTCCTTAAGGAAAAATTCCTGGGTCAGATCTACTAATGTCTTTTTTCCCTTGGTAGTATTCCACCAATTGTTAGCTTCTTTCTATAGAAGATAAGTAGATTCTCAGTCTCAGTACAGTTTAACTGCTCTAGAACTTTAAAGGCTCTATTTACCTAGTATTCAGCTCTAGTAGCATCATCTTTTCTCCTTCCTAAAAAATTAATAGCTCTCATCTTCTTCCTTAACCTCTCTAAGGGAATCTTCTATGAAGAAACTAGTTGTGGAGGTGGTACTAGAATCGAATGAGGTAGAGGTGGAGTAGCAACATCAGTGGAAGTTTGTCAGAGTAAATTTACTATCTACTGCAATAAGGCAAGTGATGCTTTAATCTACTGTTGACAAGGTCCTAGTGGTTAGGGCTACTGTGTAGCATTATTAGGTTTAGGTACAGATGGATTGCATGCCCTCTAAATTGTAGTTGGTGTAAAACTAGCCACCTTTCTAGACTCTCATTTAGGTGCCTGATTAGCTATATGCTTACTGCAAAAGAATAATTTATTAGCCTTAAACAACATAACAGTTTAGAGGAATTGGGAACTTAAACATTTGATATCCATGTACTCTATTGAGGAGCATTAAAGCTAGGCTTTGTGACACCCCCTATTGGATCCCTTAGGAGACCTTATAGGTGATGCACGTACTTTTAGGTCATTAGTAACATACCTTTCACTCCATTTACTTACATTAACTTAACTTACTTTGTTTACAAATTCACATACCATTTGTTTATATCTTACAACATTCTCAAAAAAAGGTGTATCATACAAAAGTGCCACTTTCAAAAAATTTTGGTAGCGTAACAGCTATTTGGATTCTATCCCAAAATTTTTAAAAGCATCATTAACACTTTTATAAACATTTCACAACTCTTGGACCCATCTAGTCCCCTATTCTCAGCCTACGTCAACTTAATCACACATTATAGCTGAACATACATTCACAAAAAAAGCATATAAGATTATTTTATTTACATCAGCAAGTTCTATTTACTTATATACATAATATATCCATAGCTTAAATACATACTTCCACCTAATTCCTACCTAGGTACATAGATATCAAAACTATACAACAATTACTTCAAAATACTTCACTAGTATCCTCTGAACCACTATCATCACACTTCATGAGGTAGGCTTCTACTATTGAATACCTGCGTACCAAAATAGGTACTCTGAGTATATGAGATACTCAGTGGTGAACTTAAAGCATTTAAATCATGGCATTATATTATTTACATACATGTGCAGTTTAATAACTAATTTTTACTTCATTGTGTGATTCAATTATAAAATAGGGTGTCAAATTACTAAAATATCCCTAAGGTATTTATAAGTCCTAAAATAACATTTTTGACTTATATAAATTATTTAGAGTGATTATTAATATTTCTAGCTTGCATACTTTACATGAATAATATATATGTAAAATCTCCAAAATGCCCTTTTGCATGTATTTCACCACTTTGTTAGAAAAAGACATCCAATTATGCTTAAATTTTATCTTTCATAATTATTCTACTTATTTACTTAATTTAACCCGACAAGGAAGATGACATATAAAGACACTAGATTTAGAGGGAAAATAAACTGGTCTAGTGGTCCCCATTTTAGACCTACGTCACTGCACTAGCATGTGTGCCATAATAGAGATCAATCATAGCCTCTCTAGATATAAGTAAATAGTATATGTGTGACATAATAGAGATCAGCTCGTAGGCCTCCCAAGCCATAAGTAAATATCATCAATAACTAGGTGATATAATGGAGATCAGATTGTAGACCTCTCTAGCCACTAATAAATATCATCAACATCTAGGTGACATAATGGAGATCAGTTCATAAACTTCTCCAACCACTAATAAAAATTACTGCTTGAATATTAGACAACTAGCAGCTATAAAACCCTAAGTTGACCGGTCAACCCATCTAGTAGGTGTCTAACTAATAGGCCAAGTAGCTCATTGTAAGTTCATTTATTAACCTAAAATAGTCTTATAATATTTATATTTCAAAAGCAAACTGTTAAAATATTTATTACATACTTTATTTTTTAGCCGGTCTGGTATAGCCAAATTTTGGCTCTATCGGGTAAAAATTCAAAAGTAATACTTAATTTTGCTATTACCAAAATTCAAGATTTAATAGGTTATGATTTATCATGGCATTAATACTTAAGAAGTTAACACTTTCTATCCAGTGACATTTTTGGTTCAGGTACTAGTCAACTAGACAGTTATAGGTCATTTCGACCACTTTACAAGTCAAATTCTGGGATTGTTTTAAGTCAAATTTTAACCTAGTTTTCAACATCTTTTTAAACACATTCCTAGGCACAAAGCCAAACACATCTGGGCCAATTCCTAGGCCAACCAATAGGCACAATTTCCATACACACAATGGTCTCAAATCTAGCCTAAAAAGGCACAAGTAAAAAATGCATTTACATAAAACACTTTATGCCACTTTTTAGGTGCTTATTTTAAGTCATAGCCATATGTTTTAGTTTAACATTTTTAGCCATTTAAATTCAAGATTCATCAGCCTAGGCACCTTAAAATATGAATAAAAGGCTTGAAGTTCACTTATGAAAGAAGCCCTTAAAATCTTCAAGCACACTAAGTTGTCCAGCTACCACGGTAAGCTTCCCCTCCCTTCGTCGGCTTCAAGCTGCCCTCTAATGGCCACCAACACCTCACACACATAATCACAGAAGTCTTAGGCATGTCCTAGCATTAAATGGCAGCCAAAAGACCCGAGGAAAGATGAAGAATCAACCAAAACTCACCTTAAGGTCACTATTCTAGATTGCTCTGAACCAGTCAGCTTGTATAATTTTTATCTCCCAAAAAAAAAATCATTTTGACTTTATTCTTGTTCCTTATGGTGCATAACACATAAGAGAAAATTTAGCAACTAGAATCTCTCAGTTTGGTGGTCAAATTAAAAAGTTATGGCTATTTTTCCATCTACTTGGTGTCGGCAATAGCAAAGAGAAAAGGGAGGAAGGAAATCCTTCATCCAAGTGGAAATCCACTTGTCAAAGGAGATTTGCAACTTGGCAAGCCTCTTTGTCCACTTGGGATGAAGTGGGGCCCACCTTAACATGTCAAAGGTGGTCCTGATAATCCCAAATTAGCCCTATTTTTTTAGTAAACTTCAAAAATTCATAGTAATTCACTAAGACCTCACGAAATTATACTGTTTATTTTAAAATTCATATTTTAATCCCCTCTATCTGCTCATAAATTTTTGTGGCTAGATTCCATCGATAAGATAGTTTTTCATACTACCTTAATTTGCATGCCAACTTAAAAAATTTCTAGAATTTGCAAACGACCTCCAATTTCAAAAATTCTTTCACTAGTGGACTTAGTGGAATTTTTGAGCTCTAAGGTCCGATATTTTTTGGTCCATCCGGGCACATCCCAGGTCCATCTTGGCTCGAAAACTTTTTATTACATAGATGCATTCCTTACTGCTTAGAATGAATTATTGGTTTAGCTAAATTTTAATTTTTAACTTTTTCATCAACTTAAAGCTCCTTAAAGTTTCATGACCAATGCCACTACCTCGATTTAGGTGCAAGTGACTCCACAACCTAATCACACTTCCCAGACCCTATGGCACTATTCACAGAGCCTCAAATCATGGGCGTCATAGGTTTCTAATTGAGAATAGCCTCAATCTTACTTGGATTTACACTCACTCATTCTAACAAACAATATCTCTAAAGAAAGAAACTTGCTCTAGCTAAAGTTCAAACTCCCTAAGTTTGGTATAAAAATGATGATCTCTCAATAAATGTAACACTATTCTCATCTATTGATCATGTTCCTTTTTATTTTTTGAGTAAACCAAAACATCATTAATGAAACACCACAAATTTATCGATATAAGATCTAAAATTTTTGCTCATGAGATCCATAAAAATAGTCGAGGCATTCATGAGTTTAAATGGCATGATGTGGAATTCATAATGTCAATATCTTAATTGAAATACAATTTTAAGGAAATATGATTCCTTAATCTTAAGCTGATAATATATCGACCTCAGTTCAGTTTTGGATAATACTCATACACTTTTTTACTGATAAAATAGGTCATTAATGTGAGATAGAGGATACTTATTCTTTATTATTACCTTATTTAGTTATTAAAAATCAATACAGTTTGAACGACCCATCCATCTTCTAGAAAAATAATATTAGAGCTTCATATAATAAGATACTAGATTTGATAAAAGCTCTATTAAGTAACTTCTACAACTATAAGATAACATCCCTAAAACTTGGAATTTATGAACAATGTTTCTCAAGATATGAATAGTGTTCCCGATGCTTAGGACACTCAATAGGCTGAATGGATATCATGGGTAAATTTTTCACTGGAATTGACATAATTAAGTGGGATAAAAGTAAAAAAATAAGTATTTTGATAATTTAATTCTACTTAGAACTAAACCAAATATTTATAGTTTTCACTTAGTTTAATTCAAGAAGTTCAAAACATTGTGCTTAAATATTTTGAAGGGAATTTTAGAATAAGAATCAAAATTTTTTATGAGATTAGGAAGAATTTATAAAATTCAAAGAATTGGAAGATAGGAAAACAAATATATAAACTAAAATGAATAAAAAAAGATATATTAAAGGCATTTTTATCTTG
>CANXYI011141686.1:0-11445 GCA_948208565.1 Hura crepitans | reverse complement strand
AGGGTAAATATCCGACCTGTTCGGTTTAAAAACCGACCAAACTGAACTTCCGAGGAGAAAAAACCAAACAGACCAAAATTGGTGAAAATAACCAAACTGACTGAACTTTTTAGAGAACAGAAATGAACAAACCAAACTTTTTCTATATTTTATTTTTTTATTTATAAAAATATCAAAATGATGTCATTTTAAAAATTCGGTTAGTTCAACTTCTGCAGTTTTACTCTCCAAAAACTTAATTTAACAAACTGAAATCTTTTTAAAAATCAAATTGAATAGACCGAAATAGCTCATGGATCAATTCGGTTTTGCGCACCCTTGCTCAAGAATATAAGATTGCCAACTTTACTGAGTTTTTGTAAGAATCGTAGAGGGTAAAGGTCATATAGACATTTCTATATGATTACTCAGTTATAAAATTGATACTAATACTAGTGGTGATGATGATGCACAATATTCAAAAGAATTAAAGATACATTGCCAATCATATTTAATAAAATTATAAATTTAAGGAAAAATAAGTGAAAATAATACCAGCCCAAAAGATTAACTGAGATTAAAAGAGAAACTATTTTGGTTATTAAAAATGCCTACAGGGCTAATGTTTTCAAACTTAACTCCAGGATAATATTGTGAAAAACATACACATTCCATCAGAATGAAATATTCCCATCCTAAAGCCAGAATCCTCATTCCCATGTAAATGGGAAAATGATAGCCAGAACCATAATAAAGAAATGCAAAGTTAGAGTGTCACATTTCCAACTCACTTCTCCAACTGATTGTAGCAACTTCATGCAACTTTATGGGTGTATTAGGAACAAGACTTTTGCTCACAATGAACAGATGATTTGAAAGTTAGCTCGACAGGAGTTGCCACTTGTATCAAAAGCTTTTAGTTAGGAGTGAGGGATGATGAGGTTTGAAAACTAACATTCTTCCCTATGAGCAAGCTCTCAACAAGCTAACTGATCTGATGGCATTCAAATATTTTATATCAATCTATGTTACTCGCAGTGAACAACCATAGTTCAAATCCATAATAGATAAGAAAAGCACAATTATTTTTCAATTTAAAGAATAAAATCATATAAAGCAAACAATTGCAGAAAGAGAAAAACATAATTTTCATTTATAACATTAAAATAATACCTAAATTAAAATGAATTAGGCAAATGAATGTTACCAATTCCAATACGAACATTACGGAGTGCAAGGAAGACTCCAAGAGGTGATCCAACAGCAAAGAATGTGTCAACCTGATATAATAGAATTTTATTCTAATTAACCGCCATAAAACATTAAAAAATAACCTCAATAGAGGTCCAAATGTAGAAATTCTCCCATTTTTAGTTCTTCCTACAGACACCGAAATTTGAAATTCTTACAAAATTTTGAATCAAAGAGACCTCCAAACATGGAGTTAATTACATCCATGAACATTGAATTTTGCCACTATTAATGGGTCAATCGCAAAGGAATTTTTTATACCATAAAAATAACTCAAAATTTAACTTTTTTCGCCTAAAATCATAGTAGTCAGAAAAACAAAAATTTGATGCTGAAATTCTGATGTGGCACCCCATATAGGCATGAAATATATCAAAAAATAATTTTAAGTGTGATTGAAATTCTTTATTTGAAAATTTATACCAAATTGTTGATATGATACTTAATGAAACAATGAAACATATAAAAAATGAATATTTCCAATAATTTTCAAGCATATCATATGCATATTTGATCTAATTAATATATTTTCTAATTATTTACAAGACCATTATGATTTTAGATAAAAGAAGTTTAAAGTTGAGTTATATTTATATTATAAAAAAATTCTTTTATGACCAACTCGTAATAAGTATAGAGTTTAGTGACTGTGGGCGTAATCAACCCCGAACACGAGGACCACAGCAAATCTATACAAGGGAAAAGAAATTTTATACATACCTTGAATTCCAGTTTTGTGTACTTAATATATGGCGTATAGCTCTTTTGAGTTTCATCACCTAACTCCGGTGGCAGCATCTCAGATTTTGGCCTCTTTAATGTAGTTGCAAATGGCTCTATATGTTCACGTTAACAGATCAAAATCCAACTATTACTTGTAAGTTGGATCACCTCCACAAAAATAAGAAGCAAATATGTTATGCAAGTATTGACTATACCTTGAAACAACCCAATGCTTGTTTCTCTATCAGCACACTGTATTTCCAACTCTGCTATTTTAGCTTTTAGGGAATCAACCTGAGACAGAAATCACTTATTTCGTAAATTGAAAATTTGTTTAAGTTCTACGTAAAAGGAATTACTTGCGCATAAATGCGGACCTCTTTCTTCAGCAATTTAATTGATTTATCTTTACTAGCATCATGAGAGTTTTCTCCTATTTTCTCTGAACAGTTGATTTGGTCACTGAATTCTATTCCTAAAGCTTCAACCAACTGACCCTCTTCCTGAAAAAGCATGTCATTGGAATCACTATCCGATTCGTGGTCAATTTGCTCACCAGTTCTTTGCTCAGGGTCCGCAGCAGTGGCAGGTAGTGGATCTAAATCTGATACGCATGTACTTGAGCTTACAGAAACATCTTCAGTATTTACATCAGGATGCACTAGATTTGACTGTTTGGTCACTGTTTCTTCATCTACAGGATCTGCTTTTTCCACTGATTCACTAAGCACACTAGGATTGCTACCCTCTAGATCGTTTGAAGAGTCATGCACAAAAGATTTATTATTTTCATCATAATGAGATTCATCGTTCCCAGTTTTTTCCTTGTACATCCAATCCATTGGAAATGGAGAGGTTAAATTCTCTTGATGGCAGAGGATGTCGTAAGAGAGGACGCTTCCCAAAGAATGGCCATATATGGAAACCTATGCAAATATTACTAAAATTTAAGACTGTTCTGTGCAAATCAACAGACAACAGTCAAATTGATATATATATATATATATATATATATATAAGCATATGCTCAAAAGATGCATACCTTTCCATCATAACCAGGGTTCCTCTTAAGAAACTTCAAATATAACCTATTTAATTGGTTTGATACCTGCAGCACAAGTAGATATTCTTCAGTTCCAACTTCAGTCAAGTTTCTGTACTATATAATCAATTTAAGCTCCATGTTCAACGTGAAATGAGGTAGGAAATCTTTGCAAAGCAATTAGCCATTTTCTTTTTCATGTTAACTTGTATCTGATGAATAGCCACAATATGATTGAAGATGGTAAAGTAATTTAAAATTCTAACATTCTAAATTTTGAAACTCTTTTTCACGGCCGATGCTAATGGTTTCTGTTATAAACATGAGTATGGGATCATGTCATAGGGCAATGGACTAGAAAATCAGGTTTTTGCCCTTATTCTTGTTCCTAGACTTGCCTATGCTGGCTAGAAATTTGCAACTCGTTAAAGGGAGTTGTAAACCTTGGAACTCGTTAGAAAGAATTGCCTATCTCTTGCACTTTCTGCTGGAAATTCTGACTTATTTCATTGATTAAATTTAGCGGGGTTACAAGTCTAATAAAATAGTTCTTTTGTAACTAGGAAACTGAGAATTCCTTATAAATAGGAAATATCAAAATAAGAAATAAATCCTATAATAACCTAAAATACCACAGAAAATAAATCACAAGATATTGCCTTAATTAAATGAAGGACCACAACATTACTCCCCCCCTCCCCCCCCCCCAAACGACAAACCACCATCCCTTCCTCCCTTCTTCTCTCTCAAAAATAAAGCTTGTCCTCAAGCTCCTAATGAAGATAAGCAGCTTGTAAGCCACGATTTACCATTTCAAGAAAAAATTAATTTTTTACATTGATGGGTTGCCATATATGACTTGTCACGGTTGAACATAATCCTTTTGCTCTGCGCTCTGCTATTTCTGCCCAAGTCAATTTCTTTAAGAAAGGGGCTGGTTTGGAAATTATTTCAGTGCCTATTGCTTTACTGATGGGAAGTATTTTGTCGAGATTAATGGTGTGATACCTGTAGCTTCTGTTCGAACACTCTTGCAAGGCCTACATGTTGGTTTACCATTTACCATTTCACAGCCATCACTCAGGAGGTTTATGCATTTGGACAATCGAGCCTCACTGAATCATCCAATCTAGCTAAAGAATAGGCCTACATGTTGGTTAAGTCATACATATGAGCCAGACAATGCCAGCTGTCCCTAAAATTTCTTCCGGTATGCTTCCACTATGCCCATTTGTTTCTCAGTAATGAAATCATCTTAGGGTGGCTACCTTCTGGATGACCAAATCGGAGGCACATAAATCATTGAATTCTGTCCAGGTCAAAAGTCTCCCTTCAAGCTTCAGCTGATAGAACATAGTTGTGCCTCTCCAAACCCATAGAAGGCTGCCAAACTAACTCTATTTCTATTGATTGTAGCTTGATTCTCAAAAAATTGCTCAAATTTGTTTAATCATACTAAAGGATCATCTGAACATCAAAAGTAGGAAATTCCATGTTACAGTTCTACAATTAATAAGATAGTATTTAGCTATATTAGGGTTCCTATATTAGTGATTTATTTAAAGAAGATTTAATGATTTAATACCACTAATTTAGTATTTAGCTATATTAGGAATCCTATATTAGTGATTTATTTAAAGAAGATATAATGATTTAATACCTGCAAAATTAGTGGTTTCTTTCCTTTTTTTTTAATATTTCTTAACTAAAGGAATTCATAGTTTCCTAGTTAGAAAAGAATTCCTAGTAAACTTCTAATATCTATTTAAAGTAGATAAATTTAATCAATAAAGCAAGTCAAAAATTTCCAGCAAAAATATAAAATAGGAAACTCTCTTTAACGAGTCCCAAGGCTCTTGCTTCCCTTGACTAGTTTTATTCCGATCCACAATTTAAGATCACTACAACTGGTATCAGCGCCAAACACTATGGGCACTAAGATCATACCACTATTGCCAAAGGAACAGGCACTAATGGTGTCAGTATTGGAAGCTAGGCTTTCAAAGTTTGAAAGCCGATTAGGCAATCAGATTCAAAGACTCTTGTGATTTCAAGAGTTATTGCAGGAAATTATTTCCAAGCTAAACAAAAAACCAACAAACAAAGAGGGGGAGGCCACTGCTAACAGCAATAATACATTGCTGCCTAACTAAGCAAACAAACTGCCACCAAATGAAGAAGACATGGCATACCAGCCACCAAGAGAAAGAGCCTGGTAAATAAGCAAACAGATCCCCAAATTCTAAAGTTTGACTCTCCGACCTTGAAGAGGTCTAAGGATCTGTCAGATTTAGAAAGCACCCTTAATTTCATTAGTCCTGCAGCAGTTCAATATTTCAAATTGGGGGTTCAAATTCAAACAAGTTTGGGTATAAAAGTTTTCAAGCAATGCATTTGCCTAAAGGAACCAACAAAACTATGCAAAAAGTTGGAGCAATTATTCAATAGATTTTAAGTTTGATTTAAAGTGACACCATGGTTGCTTCCTGTTTTGCAATCATCACTTGAAAGACTAGAGCTTGAGGACAAACTCTTTTTCTAGGAGGGGAGTAATGTTATGGCTTTACAATTAATAAGGCAGTATTTCTGTTATACTAGAATTCCTATATTAGTGATTTATTTCCAGAAGGTTTAGTGATTTAATTCCCGCAAAATTAATGGTTTATTTCCTTTTTTAATATTTCTTAATTAAAAAATTATAGTTTCCTAATTAGAAAAGAATCCCTATTTTACGAGGCTTGAAACCTTTATTTAAAGAGGCTAAATTTAATCAATAAAACAAGTCAAAAATTTCTAGCAAAAATCTAAGACAGGAAACTCTCTTTAACCAGTTCCAAGGTACAAGCTCTCTTTGATGAGCTTGATTATCATGCACCATTTCAATCCAAACTTTGGGGCAGCATTCCAGTTTTGTAAAGCATGGAACAACCCCTCTGACATTTGCAGCTATCCCTCCTGGTGGCATCAGCAAACCTACCCCTCCATTGGGCAGTTGAACTGTTGGACTGGTGCAGGGATTTGGCTGTTGCTGCTGTCACCTTCTGCCGCTACAAGTTTGCCCAAGCTGCTCATTATAGCCTGTAACTGTCCTTGGACTTGTGTAATGAACTGTTGACCAACCGCTGTGCCAATCCCAAAACCCTGGCGTCAATCATTGTTTCTACCGTAAAACTAGTATCCGATGACAGATCATTGCCCATTGTGCCTGGCTCTGATACTCGAGGAGAATGGAGCATGGATGGAAAAGGCTAAAAGGCTTTCAAAAAATATCACACTTCTTCATGCTAATCAGCAATAATTGTTACTTTCTAGTTTTGACAATGTGAATAAACTTGCAACTGAGTTTCCAATTTTAAATGATCACAAAATTATGAGGATTGGATAAAATTGCAACGTTTCAATAAGGATTTGTTTAGTGCACCAATTTAGCCTCAGCACAGGAAATATAATATGTTAAATTTTTCTTGCACGCATATATGATTAAGATGCCAGCTTGATCAAAATACCCATAAAAAAAGATGCATTTTAGAAAATCCAAATAGCTGAATCTGCGTAATGAACATAAAGGATGATGTAACGCCTTGAAAATCTTGACATTTATGAATAGTACTTTTCTCAAGATGAACAGTATTCCTAAAACCTAGAATGCACTGAAGCCACTGGATGAAAATATTAATTATAAAATAATTTTGGGCAAAGTTTGATATCAATCGGAAGTCATTTGAGTGGTTAAAAACGCTAAGAAGGCTTTTACGGCAATGTCTTGGGAATAGTGACCAAGGCAAAGCCGAACTGTAAATTATTGTAAAGTTGCTCATAAAAATGTGAAACTTATAAAACCCAATACTTAAAAATTCTAACGAGTCTAATTGTGTTGAAATTGGAATTTTTAGATATCAGGAAATAATTTATCAAAAATCGGGTAACATGAAAAATAGCGTATTTAATTTGTTTTCTCGTTATTTGAGCTCCAATTTTTACAGTGTGGGGCAAAATAAAAATGAATTTATTAAATTAAAATGGCAATTATTTGGGTATGGAAAGAAAGGGAAAATTGAAGAAAAAGGGGGGAGAAATGTAATTAAATAATTAATTTATGGAATATGTCTATGTAATATGTATGTTGATGAACATGAATTATGCTTGTACAGACATGTATGGCTGAATGGCACTACAACAGTGCATATACATGATAGCTTATGAATTATGAGAATTTAAGTGCACATGTTATATTTATTATATTTGATTATGAACATGATTAGTATCATAAAGAAATGAGGTTTGGAACCGAAAATATGTTCTATAACAGAGATGAGCCTTAAAAGTGTTTTTAACACTAAAGTATGCCATATTATGAGAAAATTCATGAAGATTGAAGCATAAGGTGTCAAAAAAGGAGTGTATACTTCTTAGGTGCTAATTGGCATTAAGTAAGGTTAAATGGTGACTAACAAGATGAGTATTGGTACAATTGGTAATAGGGCATAAAAATGAAATACCATACATTTATATATGTATTTATAACCATAGAACGTGAGAAATAAGTAATTGGTGTTAAAGAAGAATGGTTATAAAGAGCACAAGTAATAAACTAAATAATGAAGGCTAAAATGGCTCCACGGCCCAAATTCCTAAATGGGCATAGAGACTTATAATTTTGGTGCCATAAGCTCTAATTATATATGTATATGTTATGGAAAATGTTCAAATGTGTATTGATTAAGCTATATGTACATAATATGTAAAATGACCTACATTGTGTTTATATGAATATGTCTTATGTAATTATGCATGTCAATTATGTTTGCATAATGTACAAGTTGAATGTGCTAACTCTGACCATTTTGGGGGTATTGGCTGAATGGTCAAGGGGTCACATTTAGTGGCATCAGAGCTTCGGTTTAGGCATTCCTAGATAACATATGAGTGCTTAAGAATCTAGAGTATACATCACAAAACTTTGGATGTCGAGGCTTATCAAAAATTGTTTTCTTACCTACGTATATGATGAGTGCTTCGACACAGGGTAGTGAAGAGGAAGTTGGGAGTCACACTCCGACTACCATAGCACCTGAGGCTACAAGAGTTGGATCTACGTTTGTTAATGCAGTAGGACATGCACCATCTGCAGGACAAGCTCCGCCAGTGTTCCTGCAGGAGATGCTTCAGCTATTGAGGCAAGCTACTGCTACTGCTCCTCCACCACAGCCTGAGGTACCTTTGGCCCTCCAGAAGACCTACTTAGAAAGGGTGAAAAAGATGGGGGCGAAGGATTTCAAAGGAGAAGGCAAGATGGAGCTTGGGAAGGCAGAGTACTGGTTGGACCGCACTGAGAAGATCATGAAATAGATGCGGTGCACACCAGAAGAGAAGGTGATATGTGCCACCTCACTCCTATAAGAAGAGGCATCGAAGTGGTGGGAGGACCTCATTGAGTACAAGTTAAAAGATCAAGTGACATGGAAGTTCTTCTTGGCTGAGTTCCACAAGAAATACATTACTGAAGACTATCTTAATGATAAGAGACAGCAATTAATGGATTTCAAGCAAAATCAGATGACCATAGGAGAGTATGAGAAGGAGTTTACTATGCTTAGCAGGTATGCTAAGGACACCATCACCACAGAGGCAGACAAGAGCAAGAGGTTTGAGAAGGGTCTGCATGTTGAGATCAAGTCCCAGGTGGAGCCGATGAATACCAGAGATTTCTCCCAGTTAGTGTCAGTCGGCAGATCTACTGAGGGAGTACAGAAGGAGAAGAATAAGTTCTACCAGAAGAAGAGATCAGCTGGTCTGGGAGCATCTAGAGTTGCTCCACAGTCAGGGAAGAAGTACAAGAGTTTTCATTCTGGTTCTATCCAACAGTCTCAGAAGCAAGGACAATCACAGAAACCAGCACAGAGCGGTAAAGGGAAGTCTGGACAGCAGCAGTCTCAAGCTGCCAATACACAAGTATCAGTGGGCAAGAAAAATCCTCTAAATAAAATGTGTAATTTTGGTCATAAACATTAAATTTCCATATTGTGTATAATATGTCATTAATGCTCATAAATGTGCTATGTCATAAATGTGATGCATTTGATGAGTTATATGGCTTATAATATGTATGTTAATATGTTTGAGATGATTAGAATTGATTGTGATCAGTTGAATGTGCATAATGTGCTTTTTGTGCCTAAAATGCCTAATATGGAGTAATTTGGGGTTACATGGCTACGTGTAGTAATTGGGCATAATTAAGCATAAATTGGAGTCGGTTGATATATTTGACACATTTATAAGCAAATTGAAGCAAGAGAATGCATTAGAAATGGAAAATGCTCAAATGTGTATTAATTAAGCTATATGTACATAATATGTAAAAATGACCTAAATTGTGTTTATATGAATATGTCTTGTGCTATTATGCACATCAATTATGTTTGCATAATGTACAAGTTGAATGTGCTAACTATGACCATTTTGGGGGTATTGGCCGAATGGTCAAGGTGTCACAGATGAGGTAAAATTGGGGATCAAGTACATACTGAGTTAATAATATCTTGACAATAGATAGGGCTCATGTAGTATAGCACATCGTGTACTGTTGCACTCAGCGTGGTACGCAGACCTCGCACACCATCTAAAGTTATCTTTTCAACTGCAGTTTCACCACTGAGCTTCAAGCCCTTTCTCCACTGAAATAGAATAGCAGACACAGAATGAAACTGAGCACACTAATGACAAGAGAAGAAAATAAAAGCAAAATTGAATAATGAAATGAAGATATAAAGATAATAAATGAAAAAAATAAGATGCGGCAGTAACAAATAAAGAAAAAGAAACAGGCCGCTCGATGTAAATAAAAAAAAGAGCCCATTCCAACAGTCAGCTCCTGATTTAGGATTCCAAACCGTTTATCCACTGAAATAGAATATCAGACACAGAATGTAATTCAGCATGCTAACACCAAGAGAAGGAAATAAAAGAAAAATCAAATAATAATGAAATGAAGATATAAATACAAAAATGAAAAGAATAAGATGATGTAGCAACAGAAAAAGAAAACGAAATAGGCTGTTCAATGTGGAAAAAAAATAAAAAAAGTCCCTTGCAATAGTCTCAGCTTCTGATTTTGTTCTGAATTTCTTCAGAATAGTTCGCATGGAAAAGTTGTAACCGTCCATCCAAAAATGACCATACTTAAATTTTAGGGTTAATTACCAAAACTCCCCCAACCTTTCACTTAAATTTCAATTAGATCTCCAACCTAAAAAAGGGAGCTAAATGAACCTCATTGATGTTTTAATTCCATCCCTATGTCAATTTTGGCATCCAAACCAATGGCAAACGCTGGCATTCATTTAAGTTTTGGAAATTAATTGGTACTTACCTAGCCTGCAAATGTACAAAAGCATATTTCTTTAAGCAGGGATTTCTAAAGAGGAAATTCGAATTCCAAAGTGAGGAAGTAGCATTTTTTTACCTGGCAGGGGATAAAAAGAACACGCTGAGCACCACGCTGGTATGCAGTAAGATGTCTTTCAGCAAGGCTTGCTGTGATATGGCGAAAATTGCCAACATCATCAACCAAATTAGATTTCTCTAACCTTTGACCAATACCATGAACCATGAAGACAAGATGTCGAACAGGAACCTGAGTTAGAAAATGAGAAATTAAATAATATCTGGAAAACAAAGATATCACTGCTAATATGACCCGCTATAATATCAAAAAGGGCAACTAAATGTGGGAAAATAAGCATAATTGTTAACAAAATTGCAGAAAGAAAGGGAAAAGGAGAGAAGAATAGAAATTTAAATGAATTATCAACCAGATTAAGCTTGAGTGCCTAATTTTAAAAACTAAAAACTATTTCCTCTCAAATATTTTATTGTCTCAACTTAAACATTAGAAGTGATAGATTCCTACTTCAATTACAAACAAGATAATAACAATTCGAAGGGAAAATCAATTAGCACATTGGCCTACATGCAACCCATTCTAACTGAGAGAATGGAAGAGTATAGGATTAACTATTACCTATGCAATGAGAATTCCTTATGAGGTCATGTAGGCTCTAGATCACTATCATTCAAACTATCTAAAACATAGAGACAAATTGCTGCACAGAAAATGTGAAAGCCTTCACATGCAATGATAATCAAATACACAAAAGAAACTCATGGTCATTGTTCTTTTAGTCCAAGGAATCTCCTGGTCAAACAACACACTGTTGGTTCTCTATATATCATTTTAAACTAATGACTGTATAGAGAAGTACTAAATTAAAATCGAATTGGGAAAGTCTCCATCAAAAAAGAAGAATTCTTTTGTCCTCCAAAACAAAAGATAGCATAGAAATCCATATCATAGAAAGTGACTACTTTCACGTTGGTCAACAAAAAAAAAAAAAAAAAAAAAAGGGAAAGCCCAACAAAATTAAAGAAAAGAAAATGATTAAGAAGCT
>CANXYI011141616.1:0-10343 GCA_948208565.1 Hura crepitans | reverse complement strand
GGGTTTATCATGCTTAAAAGCTACTTGTGTTTGTATATATTAAAAGACTATGAGTGATATATATAAACTGGTTGTTTATCAGAATGGCTTATTTTTATGGTTTTTGATAAATATAGGCCTGAGGCCCTGTGTGATTGTGTTATGTTGTTAATGTGTGATGAGGTTGCTGAAAGGACTAGAAGGGTCCAGAAGGAAGTTTTAGATTGATAATAATTATAGAAGTTCTTTTATAGGTGGAAAAAATTTTCAAAATGTCACTCGGGTAGCTGTTGTGCTACCCAAATTTTCTATAACATGTAAAGTGTCTATTAAAGGGTTTTTTTATACCTATTATACCATATATAAAAATGATTAAAGGACTAGCTAAGAAATAAAGCAATATCTAATAAAGCTATAAAATAGTCTATAAGTGTTAACGAGTGTGGTCGTGGAGCACTTTCATAATGGGTGACCTAGAAAGAAGTGTATCGCCTGTTGGGTTTCTTAGGGAGTTTTGGTAAGGGTGTCATATTGGGTGGTATTAGAGCATTGGTTATATATTCTTAGGTGTTTTACATGAGTGCCAATATCTAGGGTTATTTTTTATTAAACTGCTACACTGCTAAGAGGTTGATAGGTTATGTTTCTTTTGTAGTTGATCAAGATGAGTGATCAAATGCCTAAAGTTCAGGAAGAGGAAGTGGCTAGTTATACCCTTACAATAGTTCAAAAGGGAGCTAGCAATGTAGCCATACTAAAACCTTGTGATGCTGCATAGTAATAGTAGCCATAAGTACAGCTATAGACATGAGCGTCCTTGACATTATTACAACAGATAGTGGATTTACTTAAACATACTTCAACAGCGATTGTTCCACCTCCTCTAGCTCAAGCTCCTTCACAAAAGACACCATTAAAGAGGATTAAAAAGATAGGAGCTGTAGATTTTTTGGGCATAAAGAATGACGATGTAGCTCGAGCTGAGTACTGGTTAGAGAGAACCTTTAGAATCCTAGAACAATTAGAGTGTACAGAGGAAGAAAGCTTGAAGTGCATAAGTTCTCTCCTTTAAGAAAAAGCCTTTCATTAGTGGGATACCATCAAGAAGAGGAAGTTAGTAACAAATCTCAATAAGGAGTTTTTCTTAAGAGAGTTTAGAAAGAGATACATTCCAAACTCATACAATAATAAGAAGAGGCATGAGTTTCTAGATCTGAGACAGGGTAGAAGAATAGTGTCAGAGTATGAAAAGGATTTCACTAGACTAAAAAGATATGCTGAAGAGTTCATTCCTAATGAAAAGGAGAAATGTAAGAGATTTTTGAGAGGTTTGAACATAGAACTAAAGATGTAGATAGTTAACTCAAGGGTTATAGAATTTGTAGTATTCGTAGCATATGCATATGACATAGAGGAAATAGTACAAAAGAAGAGGGATTTCTTTTAGAGAAAGAGACAGTTCACTACTAGGCAGTCTAGTACAACCCCAGATGGTAGTAAGAGATAAAGAGAGGAACAGTCTCAGTATCAATTAGTACACCAGGCATAAAGGCAAACTCAATCTCAGAGGTCTTAGCAGGCTTCTATAGTTAGGTCTCGACCACTTCTATAAATCACTGATGCTTCAGGGCTAGCAATTAATAGGAATGGACCACTAACTTGTAATACTTTAAACAAGAGACCCTGGGGCAATATTAGTTGAGTAGAAAGGGAGAGTGCTTCACTTATTGTGCCCAAGATCATCATCAGAGAGAGTGTCCTCAAAGATAGTCAGAAGGTGCTTGTACATAGGCATCTATAGCAATATCTTAGAGTAAAGGATATAGGCAAGGTAGAGGGAATTAACTTGGTGTTAGTTAAAGGATAGGATAAGAAGCTCAAGCACTAGTGAGGCAATATGATGCCAGGGCTCGTGAAGAAGCAATAGCCCTAGATGTCATTACTAGTATGTTCACTTATTTAATGTTGCAGTTTTAGCATTGATAGACCTAGGATCTATGCATTCTTATTTATGCACTACAGAAGTAGATGATAAAGGGCTAAAACTTAAGCATTTAAACATAGACATTCAAGTCAGTAATCCTATAGGGTAGAGTGTGAATGTGAATCGAGTGTATAGGCAGTGTCCTTTAGTAATTTGTGAATGTCTATTTCTTATTGATTTGATTAAGTTACCCTTTCATGAGTTTGATGTGATCTTGGGAATAGATTGGTTATTTGAACATCAGGCTATAGTGGATTGTAAACATAAAAAGCTAACCCTTTAAACTGCAGAGGGATAGGTAGTGATAGTTATGGGTAAGACAATCCTTTTGAATAATCTCATCTCAGTTATTATAGCAAGAAAACTCATCCATAAAGGGTGTGAAGCCTACATAGTACATGTCATTAACACCAATACTTCCACCCTAATTCTTGAAAGATCCCAATAGTTTTTTAATTTTTTGATGTGTTTCCTAATGAGTTACCAAGGTTTCCTCCATAGAGAGAGCTTGATTTTAAGATTGAGGTATATCCTAGTATAACTCCTGTGTCTTTTATCCTTCCAGAATGGCACCTACTGAATTGAAAGAATTGAAAGTGCAATTACAAGATCTATTAGACAAAAGGTTAATTAAACCCAGTACTTCCCCTTGGAGAGCCCTTATTTTTTGTGAAAAAGAAAGATATGTCACTTCAATTGTGTATTGATTATAGACAACTAAATAAAGTAATAATGAAAAATAAAAAATACTCTCCCAAGGATAGATGATCCTTTTCACCAACTGAGAGGTGCAGGTGTATTTTGTAAGATTGATTTGAGATCTGGGTACCATTAGCTAATAATTAAACAAGCAAAAATTCCTAAAACTACTTTTAAGACTCAATATAGGCATTATGAGTTCTTAGTGATGCCATTTGGGCTCACTAATGCCCTAACAGCTTTTATGGATATAATGAACAGAGTGTTCCAACAATAGCTAGATTAGTTTTTTATGGTATTCATTGATAATATCCTAGTGTACTTTAAGACTAAAGAAGAGCATAAAATATATCTCAGAGTTATGTTGTAGACTCCAAAAGAAAAATAGCTGTATGCCAAGTTGAGCAAATGTGAATTCTAGCTAAATGAAGTGGCTTTTCTAAGGCATATAGTGTCAGCAGAGGGTATCAGAGTAAACCCCAGTAAGGTTAGGGTAGAATTAGAATAGGAACCTCTAAGGAATGTGATAAAGATACGGAGTTTTCTAGGTTTAGCTAGGTACTACAAAAGATTTGTGAAAGGATTTTCTCTTATTATAGCACCTATAACTAGATTGATTAGAAAGAATGTGAAATTTGAGTGGGATGTAAAATGTCAAAAAAGTTTTGACAAGTTGAAGAAGATGTTGACAAAAGCTCATATCTTAATTCAACTTGAACAAGTTAAGGACATTGTTATGTATAGTGATGCCTCACTTAATAGATTGTGTTGTGTATTGATGCAAGAAAGAAAAGTGGTAGCATATGCTTTGAGACAGTTGAAACCACATGAGAGGAACTACCCTACTTATGACTTAGAGTTAGCTACCATTATTTTTGCCTTTAAAATTTGGGGGCATTACCTATATGGTGAGAAGTGTTATATTTACACAGACCACAAAAGTTTGAAATATCTCTTTACTTTGAGGGAGTTAAACCCGAGACAGAGAAAGTAGTTAGAGCTGATTAAAGATTTTGATTGTTTGATAGATTACCACCTAGGAAAAGCTAATGTGGTAGCAGATGCTTTGAGTAAGAAGTTTATGGTAACCTTGAAAGCTATTAATGCTAGACTACAATACACAAGGGGAGATGTTATTCTAGTTAAACTTCAAATTAAACCAGATTTTAGACAATAGATAAAAACATCATAGGGTAAGGATGAATAACTAGTATAGCTTATGGGTAAAATTAAAGAGGGGAAGGCAATCAAATTTGAATTGAGTAAAGATGGACATCTACATTACCCTAGCAAGTTGTGTGTACCCGGTATAGATGACTTGAGGTTACATATACTAAAGGTGGCACACGAAGCTCTTTATTATATTCAACCTAGTAATATAAAGATGTACTTAGATTTGAAATCTCAATACTAGTGGTCAGGTATAAAGAGAGATTAATAAAGTATGTGGCTAGATGTCTAACATGCCAGTAGGTAAAAGCTGAACATCAAGTTCCTTTTGGATTGCTACACCTTGTAGCAATACTATAATAGAAGTAAGAGAAGGTTACAATGGACTTTGTAATGGGACTGCCTATAACCACAGATAAGTGTGATGCTATGTGGGTAATTATTAATAGACTGACTAAGATAGCCTACTTTATTCTTGTCAAAATGGATTACTCAATAGAAAGACTGGCTAAATTATACATAGATGAGATTGTCAGACTCTATGGTGTACTAGTGGCCATTATTTTAAATAGAGATCCTTGATTCACTTCCATGTTTTGAAAGAGCAGGCATTGGGCACTAGGCTAACCAACAGTACAACCTTTCACCCTTAGGCAGATAGATAGTTAAAAAAAGTGATACAAGTGTTAGAAGATATGCTAAATAGCTTTGGCAATGAATTTAAAGGTCATTAGGACTAGTATTTGTCTTTAGCTAAATTTGCATACAATAACAATTATCAAGACAGTTTGGGCATGGCACTTTATGAAGCACTATATGGCAGAAGATGTAAAACTCCTTTGTGATAGTGTGAAGTTGGGGAAAATAAGATTTTAGGGGTTGACCTTATTAGAGATGCATAAAAGAAAGTTAATGTCATATAGGAAAGATTGAGAGCTGCAACTGACGGACAAAAGTCCTATGCTGACTTGAAATAGAGAGATATTAAATATACAGTGGGGACATAGTATTTTTAAAAGTATCTCCATTGAAAAAAGTGAAAATATTTGAGAAAGGGGAAACTGAGTCCTAAATTTATAAGGCTATATGAGATTACAAAAAGTGTGGGACCTCTAGCATACAGACTAGCCTTACCACTTGAGTTACAATAGATACATGATGTGTTTTATGTTTCAATGCTCAAAAGTTAAATATTCAATCCTTCCCATGTAGTTCAAGTGATAAATATTGAGTTATAGCAAGATCTAAGCTATAATTAAAAAGAAGTACAAATTTTAGCTCAAGAAATGAAATAGTTGAGAAATAAAATCATTCCCCTAGTTAAAGTTGACACACCACAACATAGAAGAAGCCATATGGGAGCCAAAGGAGTAAATGAAAAGTCAATATTCACATCTATTTACTCTAAGTAATTTTGAGGATGAAATTTCATAAGAGAGGAAAAACTATGATAGCCATAAGTTAAGGATCTATGACCAGTACCTCTGAGGCTTGAAAAGTGTGCCCAAAATGCTAGGTCACCTTCACGAGGCTTGAGGTAAGGCGTACTACCATGAAACTTTTATAGGGCTTGAAAATGATGAAAATGACATAATTTAAAAATTTAGCAAAACTAATAAATTATTTTAAGTCAAAATCTAGTTGTCTGTAAGCTCAAATCGATTTGAGCTAGGAAAGACCCAAGATGTGGTTGGATAGACCTAAAAATACCATACCCTGAAAGTCAAAAATTCCTTTAAGACCATTGTTGAAGGAATTTTTAAATTTCAAGGTCATTTACTAATTTTATTAAATTTTAGGCTTTACATAAAAATCGAGGGAGTTAGTCAATGGTCCTACTAATAGAGTTTGGCTGTGAAATTTTGTGAGGCCCTAAATAGGCTTAATCAAGGATTTTTAAAACTAACATGATAATTTTTAGAGCTCGAAGTGAATTTTAAAAATTTCCCAAAGTTTCAGTCGAAATTGAGCATTTTCAACAAGCTCGTGTGATATATGTCACCACCCAAGCTATCCATGGCCGCTATAAAAGCCCTCTTATGCTACTTATGCCTCCACATGGAAAAACCCACTCACCAGTCCACCTTTCTCTCATTTCTCCTCTATTTCCACCTGACGCCACGTCACTCCTTTCTCTTCCATTGCTAGGGCTTTCTAAGCTCAATTCAACCTCTAATTACCATTAAAAATCCATTTAGTTAGGCATAAAAATAGTTCTTAAAGGTTTTGAAGGCCATAGATAACCATAAAATTCAAGAAAATTTAAGAAACATCAAGTGTACATACAAGGGAGCTTGAAAAACCAACTTTATGTGTAAGTGTTTTTCTTCACTTTTTATTATATTTTCTAGGGGATTTCATTCTTTTAAGGGAGCCTATGTTATTAGATTTTGGTTTGGAGGCTTATGGAATTTTTAAAGATTTCTTTAAAGCATTTTCATGTGTATGTAGGCTAAGGTGTTGGTAAAGTGCAACAAGGCAATTAACAAGCTTAAAGTGTAGAAAAGGCCTTGCAATTTAATGAGGTACATGAATTTCATGCATTTTGAAACATGCAATGGCTAAATTAGATATGGTTTAAGTAGGATTGTTGTATGGAATTTAAGGATCCTATGGCTAAAGTATGTATTACCATGAATTAGGCTTATATTAATGCTAGTTATATGTGGTTTGAATGATTTGAGTGGTGAATTGGTGAAAGAATAGATGGAAAGGTGAGAGATTACTTTAGCCAAGAGGTTTATATGTTTATGTAGGATGTATTATGGCTTGGTTTGTGTAGGAATTGAATGGTTTTTAGGGTGTATGATATGGAAATATTGAATTATATATGTGTATAGTGAAGAAAGAAAGGTTTAGTGATGTTTCCATGAGGGGTCGAGAGGTGCCTTGGATTGCAAGGTGTGCTTATGGCATGGTAGCATGGGGTATTGAATAGGAAATGGTATGTTAAAGGTTGTATTTTATGTGTATATGGTGAATTTAATGGATAAATACATGTAGGCATGTTTTCATGGTATGATCGAGGCATGTATAAGGCATGTCAAGGCTTTATTTGCATGATATGTGATAGGTGTGTGTGTATATATGCATAAATAATGCCATTATAGATGTATACATGATTGAATGTGAATAAAAGCAAGTATATAGCCATTAGCAACCTTTGGCTGAGAGGTAAGTGATGTAAGTTAGGCATGATATGCATGTTATGGCATGGTGTCAATGTGTAAGAATGGCATGTCATTTTAAGCATGGAATGTGTAATGTGAAATTGGCATGAGATAAGTAAACATGTGTGAGTAATGACGTATGAAAATGAATGGATAGTGGTAAGGAATTAAAGGTTAAATTGAGCTAAAATGTGACCTGAAAATGGTTTATAATGGAATGGTATAATGAACCTAAAAATACAACCTAACATGCCATGTAATTAGACGTAAAATGTGGATATTTTATGAGACTTTTATATAATAAATTTGGGGCCACTTTTAGGGCCAATTGAGATGAGCAAATGGATATGGCTTTAGGTCTATGACAATATGTGAGAATGGATGCAAATGGCATGGCAAAATGCCAAGAAAAAGGCATGTCTTAGACCTATAATTATGTACCTAAAATATGGAAATGGCCTATAACTGTCCAGGAAAATTGTCCTAGTGACCTATGCACTGAATTTTGCTTTGAACTTGGATATAAGTGGACTTAAGACAATGATTTAAACTAGTTTTAAAGTAGACTTAATTATGCCTAAGAAAGTGACCTGAATTGTCTTAGAAAAATAGACTCATAATTGTCTGATAGGACTAAAAATGACCTGTAATTGCCTAGGTCAAATTTTAACAATCATAATAAATTCATAACTAATTGTTAATCAAACTTAAATGTCATAAAATGATGATCATTAAACAAATAGACATAAAATAAGGTCAAATGGCCCATTAGTTAAACACTCACTAGATGGGGTAACCGATCAACTTAGGGATTAGTGGCTACTAGATATTTGATGATCAATTTTTGGATATTGGGAGGTCTACAAACTAATCCCTGCTATCCTTTAGAAGTGTTTGATAGTGATATTGAATATTATAAGGTTTACGAACTGATCTCTACTATCCTTGCTATTGATTATTTAGATATTAGGAGGTCTACAGATTGATCCTTACTATCCATAATATGACTTATTGTTGTTTTGATTGAGATATCAGGAGTTCTATGGATTGATCCCTACTATCAGTCTAGTATTAAGAGGATCAAGTGAACTGATCCCTGCTATCAGACCAAGTCGGTACAATGGTCGAGGTCTAAAATGTATGCCATTGCATAACTTTTCAGTCCCCTCTTGGTCCAGTGTCTATAAGTATAGTCTATCTAGTCGTGCATATTAAATTATATTAAATTAATGTACAGACCTAATTGAATTAAATTACTGAAGGATTAAATTAATTAAAATTATCACAGTAGCATAATTGTAATTAAATGAATCAAGAGACTAATTAATAGGAATTAATGTTGAGCATGAATTTAATCCCTGCATTGCATTTATAGCTAGTTATTCCATTTGAGTGCCTGTATGTGACATGATTTTAATGTATTAGATTTAACATTGAGTTTTATACTCAGTGTACTAGTGTTTTGATGCCTAGTTGCAAAGGTAAGCAATCCAGGCTCGAAGATCATGCAGTGTAACAACATAAATTATGAAAGTTACATAGATGTCTTTTTCTTTGTTTTGTTAGTCAGCACTTAAGTAAACACTGTAAGGTATGGTTTTAGCATGCTTAAAAGCTACTTGTGTTTATATATATTCAAAGAATAGTTGTGATGTATATAAATAGGTTGTTTATAAATGGCTTATTTTTATAGCTTTTGATAAATGTAAGCCTGAGGCCCTGTGTCATTATGATGTATTGTTGATATGTGATGAGGTTACTAAGGGTATAGAAGTGCTTTTATAGGTGGGAAAAAAAGTTCAAAATGCCACCCAAGTAGCTGTTGTGCTGCCTAAATTTTCTATAACATGTAAAGTGTTTGTTAAATGGTTTTCTGTGTCTACTATACCTTATATTAGAATGATTAAAGAACTAACTAAGAAATGAAGCAATATTTGATAAAGTTATAAAATAGTCTATAAGTGTTAAGGAGTGTGAGCTTAGAGCATTTTTAGGATGGGTAGCCTGGAAGGAAGTACACTGCATTTTAAGTTTCTTAGGGAGTTTTGGTAGGGGATGTGACACTTTCTCTCATGGAAAGGGTATTTATAGGCTTGGTGTGTAGGTCTGCCATTAATAAAGGTAGAGTCCTGATGGGATTAAGAAATAGAGTTCAAGTAGGAAGTTCACGCTTCTAGAAGCTTTTTGTTGGTAAGTCTGCATGGACTTAGGTTTTAAGTCTATACAAACCTAGACCTTAGGTCTACTTTGGCTATTTATAAGCCTTGGGATTAGTTTTGGGCTTAGTCTATTGTAGTCTAGATGAATGTGAGCTTTGGCTTGTTTACATGGACATTGAGCTTTAAGCTTAACTATTTTAAGCTTAGTCTGTTTAATTCTTGCAGACATGGGTTTTGCCTTGTCCAAGCAAACCTTAGGCCATAGCCTCTACTATTTTAGGTTAGGTTTTTATTAATTAGTGCAGACCTTATGGCATCATGTTGGGGCAGGCTTACACTAGGTTAGTCCATACAGACCATGTTTCTAAGTTCCTTGCCTTGTTGCTTAAGCCTATCTTTAGTTATCATTATAGGCCTAAATTGCAAGCGTCTATAGTTGCCCTAATTTGGTATGTGTTATGAAATGCTAAAGCAATAGTGCACATCAGAGTAATTAAGACTTAGTAACATGCCTAATGTTTTGGTATTGCACCTCTTCATGATCCAGATCACTATTTCATGTTTGTAAGATACATGTTATTATCTTGTACCTTTACAATTAAACTTGTTACATATTTTCATGTCTTGGCATTCATACCATTTAATAGCTTAGTGTTTACACCTTTTGGTAGCTTGGCATTTATACCTTTTAGCAGCTTGTCATTTGCACCTCTTGACAACTTGATATTTGCACCTCCTAGTGACTTTTGATGTTTGCACCCCTTAGTCGCTTTTATTATTTGTACCCCTTAGTGGCTATTGATGTTTGCACCCCTTAACGACTTTTGATGTCTACACCCTTTAGCAGTTTATGATTTGCTCCTTCTCGTAGCTTGAAAAAGTTGGTAGTTTGCTACATGTATAGTTAATGTGCATGGAATGTGCATGTTCTTACATAGAAAAACATGTTGGCAATTTAGAATAATGCATGTCTTTTGCATGTGAGGAAAAGATTAATGCATGGGCAAATAGATTTGTACATGTTTTCTATAAGGTATTGATGATGGATTATGCAAGTTTTTTTAAGCATAACAAATTTAGAAACTTATTGGTGAAAAAAAAGCATGTTTTCATGCATAATAAATGTATTGAAGAATCATAAATGATGCATGTCTTTCATGCATAAAGGTATTGATGAGGGAT
>CANXYI011141566.1:0-21229 GCA_948208565.1 Hura crepitans | reverse complement strand
GCAAATTGAGGTAGTTTAAAAACTATCTTATTGATGGAATCTAACTACAAAAATTTATAAGTAGATAGAAGGGATCAAAATATGAATTTTAAAATGAACATCATAATTTTTTAAGGTTCGAGTGAATTACTGTGAATTTTTTAAATTTGCCAAAAAACTAAGATGGTTTCAAGATTTTTGGGAATTGTCGAGACCACCCTTATCATGTCAAAATGGGATTCACACCATGCCAAGTGTCTAAGGAAGTTTTCCAAGTGGCAAAACCCATGTGCCATGTGGATTTCTACTTGGAATGAAGAAAATTTTTTTTCCTCCTTTCCCTATTGTTGCTGACGCAAGGGGAGAATTGAATAGGGCATAACTTTCTCTTTTCTTCAGAAAAAATGGTGATTCTAGTTGCTAAATTTAGCTTTTTTTGTTAGGCACCAAAGGGAAAAAGAATTAAGAAAAAAGGACTTCTCCATTAGGAGATAAAATTTGGCAAAGCTCACTAGTTTAGACTATCTAATATAGTGATATTTAGGTGAGTCTATGGCTATTTATCCTTCATTTCTTAGGTTTTTTCATTGCCATTTGATGCTAAATCAGGCCTAACACTTGTGTGATTATGTGTGTAAGGTGTTTGTGGCAATTGGAGTGTAGAATGAAGTCCACAAATGGGAAGAAAGTCACTATGGTAGCAAGATAGCTTGGTGTTCTTATGGATTCAAGGGACTTCTATCACTTATAAGTGAATTTAAAGCATTTCTTTCATGCAATGAGGTGCCTAAAATGATGAAAAATAATTAAGAATGGCTGGGAAGTTAAGTTTATGGATAATGACTTTAATGTTTTGGTTGATTAAATGATTACTTAATGAACTAAGGAGTAATAGTGTAAAGAATTTGGAAATTAAGCTTCATTTATTTGCTAATTTTAGTGGGTATGGATGTTAGGCTTGGATGTATAATGACTAGAATATGAATAAAGGATTTTTTGGCATGTTAGAGTAAGAATTATGGTAATTGGGATTGGAAAACATCATGAAATGTATCTCTCATGCTTGTACCTAAGAGCTACCATGAGTGAATTCTATGTGTAATGATTAATAAAGGACTTATAAGTGTATGAACCTATAGAATTGGCTTGAAATTAGGTATGCATGTGTATAATTATGTTCATGGCATATATGTGTGGTTAGATATTGATATATTGTGAAAAAGGAATTAAATTATGTCTTACTTTCCTTGTTACCCAAGAGCATGTTAATGACAATATAACATGTAATTTAAGCCTATTGATGTGTTAGGCATATGAATTATAATGGTTAGACAATTGGCTTAGAATGACCTTAAATTGAACAATGAATATGGCATAATGATATTTTTAAATACATTTTGAGATTGTATCTTTAAATGACTAAAAAGGTTTAACCAAAACTTATGGTAATGGCTTAGAATAATGGCTTAAAAAGTGACTTAAAATGAACTATGAGAAATAAACATAAACTTATGCCTTTGGGGCTAGATTTGAGATATAAGTATGAGTGGCAATTATGCCTATTGTTTGGCCTTGGAAGTGGCCTAGATATGATTGGCTTTGGGCCTATGAATGTGCTTAATAAGATGTTGAAAACTATGCTAAAATTGGACTTAAAATAGTCCTAGAATTGTGTTTTGAAAAGTGATCAAAATGACATGTAACTGTCCAGTTAACCATTACCTAAACCAAAAATGTCACTGGATAGAAAGTGTTAATTTCCTGAGAATTAATTCTATGATAAATTATAACATATTAAACCTTGTATATGGGTAATAATAGAACTTAATATTAATTTGGGATTTTTACCCGGCAGAGCCAAAATGTGGCTATACTAGACTAGTTAAAAAATAAATTGTGTGATAAAATTTATAATTGTCTGTTATTGCAACTTAAATATTATAAGGACACTTTTGGTCAAAAATGGACTTAAAATGAGCTACTTGGTCCATTAGTTAGACACCTATTGGATGGGTTGACTTGTCAACTTATGGTTTTCGTAGTTGTTAGTTGTCTGATGTTCAAGCAGTGAATCTTATTTATAGCTGGGGAGGTTTATGGGCTGATCTCTTTTATGTCACATAGATGTTATTTATTTGTATCTAGAGAGGCTATGGGCTTGTCTTCATGATGGCACATACGCCGATGCAGCGGAGTAGGTCCAAAATGGGGACCACTACACTAGTTAATTTTCCCTCTAGATTTAGTGTTTTTATGTGTCGTCTTCCTAGTCGGGCTAGTGAATTGAATTAAGTGAATAATCAAAATGGTCATGAAAATAAAATTAAGCATAATTGGATAATATTTTCTAAGTAATTGATGAAATACAAACTTAAGGGCATTTTGGTCATTTTACACATATTTTGTTAAATAAATTCATTAATGTAAAGTATGCATGCTATAAATGTTAATAAATATTTTAAATAATTTATGTGAGTCAAAAAGGTTATTTCATGACCTATAAATATCTTAAGGGTATTTTAGTAATTTGGCACCATATGATATAATTGAATGAAATAACTTAGTAAACTTAGTTATTAGACTGCACATGTATGAAAAGATATAATACCATGATTTAAATGCTTTAAGTTCACCACTGAGTATCTCGTATACTCAGCATACCTATTTTGGTGCGTATGTACTCAAGAGCAGAATCCTACCTTATAAAGCATGTTGATAAGAGTTCAGAGGATACCCTTGAAGGAATATAAAGTAAATGTTGTACAGTTTTGATATCCATGTACCTAGGTGGGAATTGGGTGGAAACATGTATTTAAGCTTTGTATATGTGATGTATATAAGTAAGCATAAACTATTATTGTAAATAAATAGGACTATATGTTTTCCTTATGAATGTATATTTAGAAATGATGCTTGTTGATGATGTGAACCTGAGGTCTATATATTTATGTTTAATCTATGGCTTGAGGCCTACGTTTGTTGTGTGATAGTTACTGATTTTAGGATGAGAATAAGGGACTAGATGGGTCCAAGAGTTCTGAAATTGCTATAATAGGGTTTAAACAAGTTTTAAAATTTTTGGATAGGATCCCGGATAGTCAATATGCCATCGAAATTTCTAAAATTTTTGGGAATGACCTACAATTACTTGGAATAGACATCAATGGTATGTATACAACTTAAGTAAGTTATAGAACCAATGAGTAATTGAATTTAAAAACAAAGTAAGTTAAACTGATGTAAAGTAATGCAGGTTAAACAAATGGTACTAGTGGCCAATATTAGGATGGGTGACCTAAGAGTGTGTGCATCACCTATAGGGTTTCCTAGGGAATCTAATAGGGGGTGTCATAGAATTATTTTAAAGTTAGGCTAATAGGACTAGTAGAGAAAATCCTCTTTGGAGTCATCTCCTGGACTTTCGAATTGGTTTATTTGCTATTATCAATTTTATTTTTAGCCTCCTCATTTCTCATACATAAGAAAGGTATTTATAAGCTTAGGTTTTAAGGGTTTTCCATCGAAAAGAGTCAGAATCATAATAGGAATAAGATTCATAGTCCAAATAAGAAATCCTGCTTCTAGAAGATTTTACGTCGGCAAGTCCATGTGGATTTATATGGCTTAGTCTGTGTAGAATTAGGTTGTATGCTTTCCTGCCAGTCTATGGGCTTTGGGCTAGATCTTGGGCCAAGTTTGAATTAGTTTTTATGAACATTAACTTAGACCTTTGTTCAGGCAAACCTTAGGCTTGGGCTTGATAGAGATGAGTAAGCTAGTACGGACCTAAAATAGATGATGTTTGTGCAGACCCTAAAATAAGTCCATGTGGACTTACTTCCTAAGAACTTGTGCCATTACTTAAGAGCCTATCTTTTCTGATCTTTATAGGTCAAAAAGTGAGGTGTCTGCAATAATCTTCCTATTTGGACTCTAATTCCTAATCCTACTAGGATTCCTCCTCTTTTTAGATGGGAATACTCCTTAAAAACACTATAAATAACCTGTCTATAAACCTATTTCACCCACCAACAATCATTAAGAATTACCTAAAATTTTAAGAGTCTAATGTCAAGACACTAAATCAAGATTCACTTTACTAGTCCTAAACCCTTATTAAAATAATTATTCTTTCAAAACCCTACAATTGCATTATTGCTTAAAGCTTATTTACAAGGTATGATTTGAGGCCTCTATTTGTATTCATCTCTATTCATTCATTTTGCTTCTATAAACTAACCCATGACTTATCACACATGAGGTGATTCTATGTATTCCCCATATTGATTATAGGAGTAGGTTATTATTTTGAATTATTTTAATTATATTTAATTGCCTATTAAGATAATGTAATCACTATGTAATTGACATTCTAATCACATAGACTTATTTTAACACATGATAAGTTTCGTACTGACTTAATATATTGATATATGTATGATCTGATGTCTATATGGACTATTTTTCAATAACAATTTTTTGTTTACTTTGTATATTATGTTTCAACATATTATGCTTACCATGTTAACATACTTGTATGCTATTATCATGTTGTATGCCTATTCTATTCCTTATTGTGCATATTGTTGATATTCTAGAATTAATGTACAGTCTACATAGACTTCTTTTCACAAGGATTGTAGTCTATATAGATATATATGTTTTATGAATACTCATTCTATTTTGTGGTCTGCATAGACTCCCTTTCATGAGGAGTGTAGTCCGAACGACCATATGTTCTAAATTCTAGTCCTTATGAATTTTTGTATTTATCTTCATGTTTTCCTTTACATGATCAATTTGTCATTCTCTTAGTTATAATAATAATTTAGGCATGTATCATGATCACTCATATTCATATCACACAAGTTGTTATCATTCTATTCAGTATTGTCCTTAGGTCCTCACAGATCATTATTTATGGTACCGACCTTTCGTTTTGAGTTGTATAAGAGTGACTGTTCTTATTGGGTAGGACATTTGGATGGACATATTAGCCATGATACATCCTAGTCTATATAGATATAGAGTAGAGCTGTAATGAATCCATATGGACTAGATGATGTAGAGATAGGACCAAATAGTTTATTCTTTATTTGTTTATTTAGTTTTGTACCTTTTATTTCTTTTGCCTTTTTTGGGTTATAATAAGTAGTTTAATAACTTATTTTACATGTTAAAAGCCTAACCTGACATCAATGAATTTTCTATATAATTAATTGGTGTTTTCATAATAAATGGTTTTGTGTTTTCTTGAATAAAAGTCACATAAAGTGTATTTTAACAAAGGCTAATCTTTTAGAGATGGGAGTTAGGCAATTATCACCAATTCCTATAAAATTATAGGTAGTTGTCATGTTAATTGAACACTAATGAAAAACCTAGTTTATGGATATTCATTTACATTTATGCTTATTGTATATTCTAAATATGGCAATTTATTCTTCCTAAGTGAAAAGGTGATATGTATGCTTTAAATTAAGATGCTTGCTTGCATGATATGAGATTGATAAATTTTAGAATATAAAGGAAGGTATATTATTGAGGCATAAATAAGATATGATTCCAAACCCTTTATAGGCAAAAGATTAGTGGTTCTAGTGTAGAGCTAGGTGGTGCTCTAAACACTAACTACCTTGTTCCTAATAAAATATAATAATTCTACATGCATATTTGTTTATGATACATAAGTAGTGGATAAAGGATCAAAGATCAATCTCAAGCTAAGTAGTGTAGACCAAGGTGACACCACTTTTTTAGGTATAACTTCATATACATAATATGTGGTGTACCATGTAAGGTAAAAGGCACTCATATGTAAATAAAAGGGTTGGGCCTAAACTAAAAAATGTAATAGTTTTGTAACCTTAGTAAGTATTCTATATGTACACATAAGTATACATGTATGTTTATTGTATAGATGAGATATTTTATGAGATTGAGATGTGATAATTATGGATGGTGAGAACATGAGATGATTAAGAGGATTATAGATTATTATGGGATGAAATGCTGGAATATAGAAGTGTTATTTTTCTACAACTTATTATTTAAGCTATTATCACCAAACAACTATTATGTTAGCAAAATTTAAACATGATGATCCCAAGTAGAATGAGGTAATTATGTTGTGATGAAATGAAAGATTAAATTATGGCCACTTGAATTAAAGCTTTAAATTTAAAGATAAGGTTTTAAATAACTTAAGTTGTAATGCATGGAGTAATAGGTGTGCATGTCACCTTTATTTGGGTCCAGCAACTGGATCGGGTGAGAGGTGTCATAAAAGGTGGTATCATATAGTTCCATGCATTCCTTGGCATATAAGAGTTACATGTGAATGCCCTAAGTTTAAAGTCATGTATTACATTAGTATATACTGCTTGAGAATCATAAGTTATTCTTTTTGTATAGATTGAAGATGAGTGAACCTACCCCACCAGGTAGTGGAGTTGAAGTAGAAAGTCATATGCCACCAACTATAAATATGCCTACGAGGGTTAGAGTTTTGGCACCTATTAATGTTGAACAAGTAGCATAAGCACATTTAGCCTTACTTTAGTGAAATGTTGAGTTTTTGAGATAAGCTACCATTGTTGCCACTTTACCTCCACCACCAGTGCAGCCAAAACCATCATAGGCTCTCTAAAAAACATATATAGACATAGTAAAGAAAATAGAAGCAGTGGATTTTCTTGGCACTAAACACGATGATCCTACCATATTAGAGTTTTAGTTAGAAATGTCAGTTAGAATCCTTTAACAGTTGAGATGTACTCCAAAAGAAAATGTCATATATGTTATATCATTATTACAACAAAAAGCTTATAGATGGTGGGAGACCATCACTGAGCATATGACACCTAAGGACTTAATGTAGAAGTTCTTTTTAGAAGAATTTAAGAGGAAATATATTATGAAAAACTATTTAAATAAGAAAAGATAGGAATTCTTTGACTTGAAATAGAGACATGGATTTATTTTAGAATATGAAAAGGAGTTTGCAAAATTGAGCAGGTATGCAAAGGAAATAAACCCAACAAAGGCTGAGAGATATAAGAAATTTGAAAATGGTCTTAATTATGACATTAAATTACATGTAGTGCTAATAAAGATCATGGAATTCCCTACTCTTGTAGTAGTAACACATATAATAGAAGAAATTCAGAAGGAAAAGTGAGAAAACTATCAAGGGAAGAGGTCATATAACCAAGGTCCAGGTAGTTCTAATCCTAATATAGATAAGAAATAGAAATAGGAGCAGATGCAATAGCAGCAAAGCCAACTAAAACCAAGAAATCTAAGTAGGGAAAACAAATTAGGCCTCGACAAAAGGTCCAAGTAATAGTCTCTAGTACACCAGCCTTTATGGCTAGAAGTGCACCAATAACTCTATGTGAACATTGTGGCAAGAAACATATAGTTATCTATTGGAAGACTATACCTAGGGCATGTTTTAGTTACGGATCTAAAAGGCACTATATAATGGATTGTCCAAAGATGCTGGTTAGTATTTCATAGTATTAAGATTCATCACCTACTATTTCTAAGAGTCAGAAAGGAAGTAAAAGAGACCTAATAAGAGGTAGTAGAAGAACCAAATCTAAAATAGTGGATAAAGCTGAGCCTAGAGCTTTAGCCAGGCAATATGCACTCAGGGCATGGGAAAACTTAGATTTTTTAGATGAAATATTAGGTACTCTTTATCACTTGATTTATTATTGTAATATTGGTATATATGAGTTTCATTTTCTTTCATTGATGCATGATGTAAAACGTAAGTATTATCAAAGAAACACAAGAGAGAGATTATAGTTCATAATAATTTGATCCCAAGTGGAATTTTGAGGATGAGTTCTTTTAAGAGGGGGAGGAACATAGTACCTAAAAATCCTAAATTGTGAATAGTAGATCTCGGGGTCATGAATAGTGACATCTAGGACATGATTAGGGTTTTCATACAAATTGAAAGTATATGTTGAATATAGGTTAGGTTTGCTATTTGGTATGGCAATAAGGTCATTTGGATGGTTAACGAGTGATAAGAACTAAGATAGTGAATAGTGCCTTCCTAAAGAGGTGAATAGTGTTTCCCGAGACCCAAGCCACACTAACTAAATAAAATGAAAGTAAATATTATGAAACAATTTTATGTAAAGTTTGAAAGGAAATTAAAGTCAATAATGTGATTAAAAATGCAAGTATAGTTTTTATGGTAGTGTTCAATAAATAGTAACCTAGTTTAATGATAAAATATTTCATTTTTGCTTAAAGTGACCTAGGAATGGCATGACCTAATGCTAAAAAATTAAAAATAAGCCATTGGTAATAGAATTGGAATTTTTTGACATTAAAAAGTAATTTATAAAAATTGAGTAAAAATTAAAATGCTTAATTAAATATTTCCTCTTAGTTTTTGAGTATGGCTTTGTTAGGACTTACGAGTTTTATATTAATTTAATTTATGGAACTTAAAGAGGATTGAATGTAGCTTTAAAGTGAGTTAAATAATTTTAAAAGAACATAAGAAAGAAAGGAAATTTGGTAGCCATTAGATGTACACATGGCATAAAGAAGCCTTTAAAAAGGGTCAAAATTCATTTAAGTGGTTAAATGAGGGAAGCATCTCATCTTCTTCTTTCACCCTCTAGCTGATGCCATTGTAGGGAGCTTTAAGCTCATCTTTTTCTTCTTCCAACCACAATAACAAGCCAGTTAACCCTATTTCTCACCATAATTTAACCCTCCACAACTCCTAAATCACTAATTGATGGAAAGAAAACAAAGAGAAAGGCTAATTTGAGAGATAGGAATCTTTATAAGAATGGTGCATATGGTTTAATTAAGTGGTGAATTTCAATGTTTTATATTTTTTCCCTAGTATTTGAATGCCAAATGAATATATCTAAGGTTAATTTTGATTTTGAAGTTATTGAGAATTTATTTGGAATTTTCTTAAGGGAATATGTGTATGTTTGTAAAGAATATGGAGGAAACTCAAGGGAAAGGCAAAAAGATGGTGTAGAAAGGTGTAATTGAGGCCTTAGATATCAATTATAAGTGCATTAAATGAATTATACATCGTATATGCATAATTGAATGGTTAAAGTATGTGTTTAGTTACTTAAATGGCTTAATTCATGTGTATAAACATGTACTAAGTGTAATTAACGGTAATAAAATTTGGATAGATGTTTATTACATGATTAAAATGTGAATTAAGATGGAATTTAATTGTTAAGGATAGGTTTACATTATGGCTAAGAATCATTTATAGGTATATGATAGCCATGCCTGAGAAATTGATACATAAATAGGGTATACATGATAGTGATGAGTAAATAAGGCTAAATGAGTGTGTAATTGATGTATAGAGTGAAAGGTAAGTCAAAATTTAGGTTTATATATGTATACGTAAGAGTGGTTAAATGGTATAGAGATGGTGCACATGTGAATATTATCTTAAATTGGTTAATTAGACTATATGTGTGTGTGAATTCAACATTTAAAATGTGGAATGATATATTTGATTTTGCATAGTCTATGTGTACGAGTATATGAGACTTAAAACTTGTGTTATATTAGTAGTTGTTGAGTGATTAATGTATAATTCAAATAAAACTTCAAAATATGAAGTGGGTAATATGTTAGCGGCACTTATAAGGTGAAATAGTAATAGTATGTGTATGTATATGTATTTACTGAATGATACTATAATGTTTAGTTATGAGATGATGAAGTAGTACTAAGATAGTGATTGATTAATGCTTGGAAAGGAAATAAAGTGGAAATATGATGAACTTATATATAGTACTATGAAGCTAAATGTATACACATATGTATATATGTGAATGTCATGTCTTTTATGTGAAATTGATATATATATGATATGTTAATGATAAGGATAGTTGGCATAAACCTATAAAGAAGCATGTACGACATAAAATGTTTATTTTATGTTAAAGCTTAAGTTGGCTAAATGAGTTACAACAAGGATAATAAGGTAAGTGTTATGATAAGGACTAGGAATGCTAATGTGCTCATGTATGGAATTATAATGATTATAGTGTACAAGACATATGAAATACAATTGGTTTATAAATAAGCACTATAGGATAAAAGTGATTATGCATAAGAATTTAGGTGTATATAATAAATGATAATAAAATTATGAAGGATAATGGATGATAAGATGGTAACGTGCAAAGTTATAAGGAATATGGTAAAAGAAGAGGAATAAGATATATGTGGCTTGGAAAAATACTATAGAGTACAAGAGTGATCATTTATAGCTTAATAATGAATTGTTTATCTAACTTGTTGACGTATAATGAATACAAAGTACATAAGAAAGGATAAAAAATAATGACAAAAGATTGGGTTAACTAAATATAATCACAAATGGATTAAAGAACATATAAATGTTTGTAAAATAAGCAAACATATATGAGTTGAGTAACATAAATTATATAGGTTGATTGGTCAACCAGTGATGGATAGCAACACACTTCAGTTTCTTTCCATGCTAGTGTAATAGTTGTAGGTCCTTTAGGGCCATTGCATATATATCATGTTAGCATAATAATTGTAGGTCTATTTGGACCACTACACATATGGCATGCTAGTGCAGTAGCTATAGGTCTATTTAGGCCACTACATAAACATTATGTTGGTCCAACAGTCATAGGTCCATAGGGTCACTACACATATTCATGTGGGTGCAACCAATGTAGGTTCAAAATGTAGGCCTCTGCACAGTTGATATATCTTGTTACTCAGTATTAAACATTGGTATTTGCTAAACATAGGCTGAACAATTGGACAATGGAATCTAGTAATATAAAGTGATCATTATGTGATTGTAATTAAGATATAAATTGGGACATAAGGATTGAATTAACAAGTATGTATTAGATATTAAAATTTGAGTTTATACATGATATGGGTTAAATAAGAAATCAATCAAAATAAGAAAATGATAATCATAAGTATTATAATGTTAACATATAAAGGTAAATGGGAAACTAAAATAATAAGTATAAATATGATCCATGGTTAAGAAGTCTATGAAGAAGCAAACACATGTCTATGTTTTGGGATGTTAAGTAATGAAAGGTTATGATGTAACTATGGATGTGCTCTATTAATATTAAGGTAAACTAGTTTTTATAAGTCTTTATTCAATTGCATGTTTTCATAATAAGGGCATGACATTAAATAGCTAGGTTAAAGTTAATATGACAAAATAGAGTTAATATAACATGATATGAAGATGGTATGTTAAATGACATGACTACTATATATGTGTGACCAAATTTATTATTAGTAAGTAATTATGAATTGGCATACAAACTAAACATGATATGTATTGTTATTATGAATGCATTATACATGTGCTAATGTAGTAAGTATAATTCATTAAATACATCACTAAGATTTAGGCATAGTGCATTATTATTTATAATGTGTACGTAGTAGATGAATGATTGAAGATCAGCCTTAACTGAAGCAGTGCATACTAAGGCAACACCAACTTTTAGGTATTATTTTACATAATATTTAGTGTACCATGTAATGTAAAGGGCACTCATATGTAAATAAAAGTGTTTGGCCTAAACAAATGAATGTAATAGTTTTGTAACCTTAATGAGTATTCTTAATGTACACATAAGTTTGCATTTATGTTTATTGTGTGGATGAGATATTTTATGGGATTAAGATGTGATAATTATGGATAGTGATAACATAAGATGATTAAAAGCATTATAGATTATTATGGGATGATATGTTAGAATATAGAAGTGTAGTATTTCTATAGGTTACTATTAAGGCTAGTGTCACTAGACAGCCGTTATGCTACTAAAATTTAGATATGATGATCTTCAGTAGAATGAGGTAATTATGTTGTGATAAAATGAAAGATTAAATTTTGACCCCTCAAATTAAAGCTTTTAAGTGGAAAAGAAGGTTTTAAATAACTTGGCTTGTAATGCATGGAGCAATAATTATGTGTGTGTCACCTCTCAATTTAGTTTGGAAACCATGTTGTGACACCCTTCACCCGACTTGATAGTCAGATCTAAATGAGGGATGGCATATTATGACACCTCTTACCCGAACTGTTGCTTGCTGGAATAAGACATGACATGTTAATATATTTCACCTTCTTCTATCATTATCTTCTTAAAATCCTATAATGTGTTTGTGAAAATCATGAAAAACCCTAGGTCCATATGTAATCAAGCCATGTATTACATACATATACACATAACATAAAATTATCCTGCTAAGATAGAAATCTAGTATCATAATGGCTGCACGGTGTCATATCCCAATATAAAACCTATACTAATTAGCACTTCTATAAAGGCTTAAACTCAACCCATCTTATTAGGCCTATCTATTCCTCATAATCCATCTCTATCAATGTTCTCACAATCATTTTGTCATATCAATAATAACGATCATACCATAACCACACAGTCAAGTCCACATGCATGCAAATAGTCATAGTATAACATTTGTCATTTTAATTTACATACCTAAATAGAACTTAAGTAAAATATTTATATAAGACAAACTAACTTATTCTACCTATCTATATATAAGTGTGATCTACTTTTACATACATCACACTATATAACATAGAAGTATACCAAAAGGATTGAAGCTGAACCTGCTGAAGTGCTGCTTTGAGGCTAGCTTGATGTTGACTATCTACAACCTACGCATCGGAAACACAATGTGTTAAGCAAAAAGCTTAGTGGTGTCTTACACATGTATACATAATCACATTTAATATGCAATGCACAATAAACACATGTCATAAAGTATGCATACATACCAATAGGCCTATGTGGTTATATACTTAATCTTGTTATGTTATTTGATTTCATATATCATGCTTATGTCTTTAATTGATTACCAATGTATTAATCATCACTTTACATACTGTCCTTTACCATTTATTAACCTATATATGATAGACTCAAATCCTAATACTAGATTTAGGATCACAATATGCAGTGGCCCATATTTTGGATCTCATGGTTGCTGTTCCAGTATGAAAGTGTGTAGTGGCTTTACTGGACCTCATGACTGCTACACTAGTATAACATATCACTATAACTATGCAGTGGTCTTATTGAACCTCCTAAAGGCTACACCCATATTAAGAATATGTGCAGTGGTTCTATTGGAACTCTTAGTAGCTACACCCGTATGAAAATATCATATAGTATCAATATACAACATATGTATATGTAGTGGCCCTCGTAGACCTCACAGTGGCCATACCCGCATGAAACATGGCCCAAAAGTGTCTTAACAGCTATAACCTCCCTAATTAACCGATCAACCTATCCAGTAAGTTGCCTAACATATATGGGCTATCAACATTTTTACTTTTGTTATTAGTAGGTTACATATATGATGTGCATTTCTTCATGTAAGAATTCATTTACATGTTCACCCAATTTAGGTATAATTATTAACCAATAACTTACCAATTTGTGTGACATTACGTAACTAGTTTTTTCGCAATACCACATTATTATGTGCATTATCCTTTCTCATTGCATTCAAGTGATCATCTCACATTACTCACCTTATAACATATGCTTCATCAATAACATTATCATTTTATCCATGTAAATTGCAAATCACAATATGTCAACACATATTATGCAACACACATCTCAACACACAAATATACAAATGTTACATACCTAATATCTCCATCATCATACACATCTATCATTTTACATGTCCAATTCATAATGCACCAATTTATGTAAGCCTAGAACACTCTAATTATGTCTATTTTTGCCAAAGTTACCTAAATTACCATTTTGCCCTTTTACGCACTTACCTTTCGACCAAGGTATGAAATTCACAAATTAATGTATTTTTTTATCCTTTTTTTTGTTAATTTCATTCATTAACATTTTATAAACCTTAATCTACCATCATAGTCCTTTTAGGGTTATCCAAACCCCTAAACTAACTAAGTGAACATTTTACACCTATTCTAATGCACAACACATACATGCACACACATATTTTATTGAATACACTTACATAGTTATTATTCGGCGTCCTATAAGGCACCTCACAGCTTCTTTTTTCCCTTGGCTTTGATTTCATCCACTTTATCTAAGCTACATAATGGGAATTAAATTAGAAAAATTTATAAAAAAATTTACACTATACTAAACTCGAAAATAACATTGGAATCATTAAATCGAGCATCCTTAATTAGCTAGAAAAATGCTAGGGATACAATTTAAGGTTTACCTTGATTTAGGGGTTAGAAACCCTAAATCTTAACCCTGTAAATCTTTAAACTTCTCTTTTTCCTCTAAAAAACCTCTTCCTTGTAAAATGGGCACTGAATTAAAGCTCTAGATGTAAAAAGGATCAATTTTGATGTATAAAGTAGAGCTTTTAGTGGAGTATTAATGGAGTAATGAAGGAAGCAAGTGGGAGGAGAGAGAAATGAGGGTGGCATTAGGTTTGGGGTAAAGGAGGAAGAAGATGGGTTGTTCAATATCATACACCATATACATATGCACTCCCTTTTTATATTAAGACCATCGACAACTATGATTGAGCCATTTTGCAAACCGATGGCTAAATTAATCCTATTTAAGTTTAAAGCTTTAAAAATGTGATTTTAATTTTTGAAGTCTCTAAAAATTCCTCTCTAGGAACCAAAAATTCTTGAATTTCCCAATTTACAGATCTATAAATTTTTATGCCCAAAACCTGATAAGAACTCAATTAATTAATCAATCGCAATTTTTGATAAATTTAAATAAAATGTTTATCGATGTTACAAAATTTTGATTTTAATACCATTGGACTAATTGGAAATTTTTACTTTTAGGTTGTGCTATTTTTGGGTCATTTTGAGCATATCTAGAACATTTTATCACTCGACTTGAAATGAGTACACTATCTATTAGATGCCAACGTGAAAATTTTTATTAGTTCAGTGGTTAGTCCTAAAACTTTATTTTCATTTATTGTTTCACCCCTTATAGTTTCTTAACTAATACTCCCTCTCGATTGTCTTAGTGTGACTTGATTTCTTAAGAAACAATATTCACTCCTCAAGATATACTATTCACAAATTCAAAATTTTCGAGTGTTACATTTTCTTCCCCTTTTAAGAAATTTTTTCCTCAAAATTTACTTGGTTCAAATAGGTCTAGATATTGTTCCCTCATTTTTTGCTCACTTTCCTAAGCTACTTTTTTTGAATTGTCATGCATCTAAAGCACCTTCACCAATAGCTATACTTTGTTGTGTAATTCTTTCACTTTATATGCTAGGATTTGGATTGGTTCTTCTTTGTATGAACGGCCTGGTTATACCTTTATCTCTTATGTTGACAACACATGTGAGAGATCTGATTTATACCTCTTTCACATTGATATATGAAAAATGTTATGAATCTGTTGTGGTTTAAGAGGCAATGCCAGTCTGTAAGCCACTGGATGCACGTGTTCTATTACTTTATATGAGTTAGTGAATCTTATACTCAGTTTACCCTTCTTGCTAGATTATAGTATCTTCTTTTAAGGTGATACCTTAAGGAAGACTTTATGCCTCACTTTATATTCAATCGGCTACCTTTTTAGGTTTGTATATAATTTCTGCTTGCCTGTTATTGCTTTCAACTAATCTCTAGTGTTCTTGACCTTCTCTTTTACATCTTTGATTAAGTCTAGCCCTATCAGTTTATCCTCACTTAGTTCATTCTAACACAGTAAGGTTCCACATTTTCTCCCATACAAAGCCTTATATGGTGCCATGCCTAAACTCACTTGATGGTTTTTATTATATGCAAATTCTACCAAAGATAAGTATTGGTCCCAATTGACACAATTTCTTAACATGTCTTCTAGCACCTAAATAACTTGCTCAGATTGGCCATCTATTTGTGTATGGAATGTTCTACTAAATATGAGTTGAGTACCTAAGGCATCAAGTAGTTTCTTCCAAAATCTAGATGTGAACCTCAGATCTTAATATGAAATAATGGATGTAGCCTCACAATCTTATCAATGTATAACCATGCAAGCTTTTTTAGTGAGTAATCTATTCTTATTGAGATGAAGTATGCTATCTTTGTCAACCTATCAACAATCACTCATACTACATCACATTTTTTCCTAGTTATGGGTAGTCTAACTATGAAGACCATCACGACTCTCTCCTATTTCCACTCTGGTATTGCTATGGGATGAAGCAATCTAGAATAAACTTGGTGTTCAGCTTTCACTTGTTGACATGTGAGACATTTTGTCATGTACTTTGCTATATCCTTTTTCATCTTAGGCCATTAGTAATAGGGCTTCAAGTCATGATACATTTTGTACTGTAAGGATACATGTCATATAGAGAATTATGGGCTTCTTGCAAGATCTATTTCTTAATGTCTTTTATGTCAAGCACACATAAAAGATCATGGTAGCATAGACATCCATCTACTTTGATCTCATGCTCAGTGGGTTCCCCCTCTTTAATCAAACCCATCAAGGGCATGAGTTGACTCTCTTCTTTTTGGGCATCCTTTATGTAAGGACCCGAAAATCTCAACTCTTGTAAATAGTACTTCCTAAGATAAATAGTGCTTCCTAAAATTCGAGTCACATTAATCATACTGATGGGGAGTATTAATTACAAGAGAATCATGGGCAAAGTTGGAAGCTAATCTAAAGTCATTCGGATGGTTAAAAATGCTAATTAAGATTTTATGGCGGTGTCCTATAAATAATGCTGTAGGTAAAGCTGAACAATAAAATAAATAAAAGGTTGCTCAAAATAATTAAAAAATATTACAACATAATACTCAAATATTCCAAATAGTCTAATGGCTTTGGAATCAAAATTTTTTGAGTTCGAGAACTATTTTTACCCAATTTTCGGGACAAAAAATATATTAATTTTTTGAGTCATTATTGAAATTTGGGCTTGAGATTTTGGGAGAATTTAAGGATTGGATTTATGGAATTTTAGAGATAGGAATGGGGGGAAATTTGACTTTCCTATCGGTTATAATAATTTTTCATAGAAAGGAAAAACTATTTTCGGGAAAGTATAAATAGGGAATATTTTAATTTCCACCTATTCATACCATAACATCATCCTCCACTCCTTTATACACCAAAATTCTATCCCCCTCCCCTCTCTCTCTTTCTCTTTGTGATTTATCCTCCACAGAGGGACCCACTTTGCAAGATTATACCCTAAATGAGTCTATGGAGACCAAAATCATCGAAAATGGTGTAATATTTCAGGAGAAAAATCGAGAAGAATTATAAGGTGAATAGTAACCTTCTTTCTCTCTTGAGCTTTTCTTTTTCATATATTTTATTTTTCATGGGTTCCTTAGGTGTTATAGATCACATATCTAGGCTCAGAATATTTTTCCAACTTTTAGATTATTTTATATTAGTTTTTGATTTTTTGTGCCCTTATGTATTTACAGGTGAAATGACAACTCGAGCTTCCTGAGGTAAGGAGAAGGCCTAGGCTAACTTCAAGGGTCCCATACAACCTTGTTTGGTATGTATAATCACTTTGATTTAGCTAAATTTTGCATTCAATGGATTATGTGCATTATGTTCATAATTGTAATTAATGATATTAAATGCATGAAAATATAATAAATGCTATGATTTTTATTTATGATGAATGGAATGATTAAGTGCATTAAATATTATATTTTAGTGTGTTGTTAAGTGATGGAATCATATGAATGCTAGAAATTCATAGGAATGCATTATGCAGGTTGAAACCGATTATGCCATGTTATGTGCTGTATGCCTAGAATTGCATACATATGATTATTTTATGATTCGAACTTGTATAATGGATGTAATGTATAATAGAATTCCTTGAAATGACTTGATATACATATGTATGGCATTATGCCAACTTGAAATGATAAGAGCAGAAATGTGTGCACAGATTTCTTATCGATGTGAAAATGTCACATGTGCATGAATACGATGTGCTAATATGCTAAAAATGGATTTTTGACATATAATGGATATGTATGTGTGATAAATGCATGATGAGGCAAGGTATGACCAATTGAAGGTAAATATGGAAAATGCCATAAAAAGGTTGTTTGAGTCGATATTTGTGTCTTTATGTGACATATTGAAATGTTGTTTGTTTTGATGCCATTATACCTCAAAAATGGTTTCTACGGGTGTAATGGACATCAATAGGCCTAAGTTGGCCAAGTGTGTATGTGTAGGCCATGCAATGGTGCATTGAGGCCAATGGTGATATTAAAGGAATATAATAATATAAAAAGTGAAATTGGTTAATTTTGACACATAATGATATGTTTAACGATGCCTATATAGTTAGACGACCTAGTTTGGATAGGTTAACCCATCAACTAGGATTGTAGCAGCTGCTAGCATACCTTCAAGTATGAGACATATGGGTCGTTGATTTATGTGCCAACAAGCATGAGAGCTTTAAAGCCTAAGTTTGATTATACATTTGAGGATGTGAGAGCCTTTAGGCCTAAGTTTACATGTCGATGTGCATGAGAGCCTTCGACCCTAAGATTTATGTACCTAAAGGGTATAAGAGCCTTCGGGCCTAAGTATTACACATCTGCAGATGTGAGAGCCTTCGGGCCTAAGTTTATGCATCTATGAATGTGAAAGCCTTCAAGCCTAAGTATACATACCTATAGGTACAAGTGCCTTCAGGCCTAAGTATACATACCTATAGGTACGAGTGACTTTGAGTCTAAGTAATTCTGTTATCTAGTCTTGGTTAGTTGTCTTATTGATATGGGCATTGGTTAAATAATTAAAATGGCTTAAAAATGCATAAATTGAGATTATATATTAAATGGCATTAATATGTGGCATATGGACATAATGAGGCTTTATGACTCAAAATTAGTCTTTTGGTGTATAAATGTGCTTATTATCATTAATAAGGCTATAAATGGTGATTATGTGTTAATATAACTTAGATTATTAATATGGATAGTTATGAAGTGCATATTTGAGTAATGTGTGTATAATGGCAATTATGACGTAAAAACATGTATATCATTATTCTCTATAATTTATGACTACAGTAGGGGTTTTTATAAGTGTTGTGATAATAATATGATATATATTGTGCAATATGGCCTATAATTGATTATTAGAGGATGCTTGTGATTTTTAGTGTATTTGATATTTAAAGATCATAACTTTATGTATGTAATATATTATATCAATTAAATTGTGGTTATTTGAAGTTCATATAATGTTTTAGCATTTGTACTATCAAAATGCATTATTTATGCTTGAAATATGCATATTTGCATACAAGACACCGAAATCACATATTTGAGATACCAGACTAAATATGACTTGTGTTACACCTAAATCACTAAGAATGCATGTTTGTGTTTTTAAATTCAAAAATGGTATGTGTATATATATGACTTGCTAAAACTAATCTTTTTACAAGTTAAAGTGATTACACCACTAAGCGAAAGCTTAGTGCATTGCTTGTTTGTGATGCGTAGGTAGCAAGGCAGCAAATTAGAGCCAAAGCTTCTCCATTCAAGAGAAACGAAGATAACCCCTACGTGGTATTTTTTTACTTTTTTAATAGTAGTGTAACACCCTCTACTTGATTCCCAAAGAAATCCAATAAGCAATACACTTCCTGCCAGGTCACCCATCCTAAATTTCCCCCATGTTCCCTTTTTAACTCTTACTCATATTACACTAGACAACTCTATCTGATTTCGAATTCATTTAGGTCGGTTACTACAATCCACTTAAGTTCATATAATTATGATTCAATCATTATAGAAAGAATCTAACATAATCTAGTACCATCTAAAAATCTAGTAGCACATTGGCTGCCCTGGTCATTATCCCAAAATTTCATATCCACCTATAAACACTTCAATATTATATATCACATCTCTTAGAACTTTTTGGTCCCCTAGTTATCATCCTATCAACATCATCTAACACATAGCAAGCATAGGCCTCAGCCACAATAAAAACATACAAAGCCTCAAACTCACAAGCATCAATATAGATCACATATACATGAAAGAAACATCACAAGGTTAATTACATAACAGCCCATTTCATATAGATACTACACTGTGTCTCTTATATACATCACACCCATATCCCACCTAAGTACATAGAGTGCAACATCTACTCATTATACATAATTAACCTTCCATACACAATGTCTGAATTCCTTTGCACACTTAATGAGGTGACATCTTTGATTTAGGTACCTATGCACCGAAATAGGTATGCTGAGTATCAAAATACTAAGTGGTGAATTCAACCATTTGAAAACATGTCCAATAATTAATTCATGCATTAAACCTCTATTATATCTTGTCCTGATGGCCCAAGTTCAATTTACAATGACATCATGCAAACTTACCATTTTACCCCTAGGGTGTTTCTGTCAGTAGTTATCTAATTACTTATCACAAGTCATGCAATTTATGTACTTAGTCATTATTAGCCATTTTAGTGCCCAAACTATACCATTTTAAGCCTTTATTTATTACCAGTGGAAAAGTACTAAAATATCCATGTGTCATATTTCACTGTCATATGTGGGTTTATTAACATTATTGAATTATTTTAGCTGGCCCAACTCAGAAGACATTCCTGACAGGCACTAGATCTAGAGGGAAAATAAATTGATGCAGTGGTCCCCATTCTAGACCTATGCCATTGCACTAGCATATATGCCATAATGGAGATCAGCTTTTAGCCTCCCTAGACACAAGTAAAGTCTCAACATCTAGGTGACATAATGGATATCAACCCGTAAGCCTCCCCAGCCACAAATAGTCACCATTAGGAGTGTGACATAATAGAGATCAGCCTGTAGGACTCCTCAGCCACAAAGAATATCAACAGCTATGTGACATAATGGAGATTAGCTTGTAGGCCTCCCCAGCCACAAATAATCACCATCAACAACTATGTGACATAATGGAGATTAGCCCATAGGCTTCCCTAGCCATAATGATCATGATTGCCTGAATATCAGAGAACTAATAGGTGTTAAATCCCTAAGTTGACTGGTCAACCCATCTAGTGAGTATTTAACTAATGAGCCAAGTATCCCATTTTAAGTCCATTTATTGACCAATAGTGTTCTTATAATATTTAAGTTGCAATAATAGACAATTATAAATTTTATTACACAATCTATTTTTCAGCCA
>CANXYI011141558.1:0-13139 GCA_948208565.1 Hura crepitans | reverse complement strand
GTTTTAACTCCCATTATTGGCACCGTTACTGGAGGATTGGTGTTATTTGATTTTAATTCTCTTGATAACCATTTTTTCTCCTATATTGTGATTATCACGGTTGAAAATTCTTAAAATATTTTGAAAGGGTAAATATGTTCTCACTTGAATGTAAAATTTCTCAACTAACATTTTTGCTTCAAAATTATGTCACAAAAAATATGCAATCAATTATAGCCTATAAAGAATAGCAAAGGCAATATGACTCTTAAACTTATAATTCAGGGTAAAGAACCAAGTGAGACAATTGATAATATATCTTAGTAAGTTGGAATTTTAAAAGTAAAAAAAAATCGCAGGGGAAATCACCTTAAAAAGTGACAAAGAGCTATTGGAAGTTAACCATGAGCCTAGCCATAGGCACAGTTTAGAAAACGTGATAAAAATATAAGCTACTATTCACCAACAAATGAATAGACAACTTTTTGAATCCAAGTCTAACTAACTAGAAACTTGGGTAATCAAACCTCTCTTTCCTGAAAGGTTTGCTAAATTTAAGAATGAAAGGGAAGAGAAGAGTATTCTTAAGGCTTCTCAAAAGGTTGAGGTAAATATTCATTTACTTGATAAAATTGAATAAATACTTCAAGAATTATGCACTGATGATAAGAAGCTAACTGATAATGAAAAAGGTAAGCATAGAAGAAAATATTTCTAATGTGATTCAAGGAAAATTACCTCTTCAATGCAATAACCAAGGTACCTTTAATATGGAATTTTATGTTTATAATACACAAAAAATTCCTAGTGATATGCCTTATGTTTTTTTTGTGAAATTTATTAATCTTTTTTCTTAAATATTTGAACTAAGTGGTAAAAACAAGTTGAATTTCGTACTTTTTAGGAACTCCATTCTTTAATGTCCTAAGAAGTGTGATAAAGAACTTGTGATTAAAATTATTTTTTAGATAATAATTTATGGAAGAGCACTACAATGGGAATTAAAGCCAGATTAAGAGATATTAAGCATAGAGTGTCGCCTATGACATTAAAGCAGGGCGCTTGTTGGGAGGCAACCCAACTTTTAAGGCTTACCTCTTAGTTTTAATGCTTATTTAGATTGTTTTTCTATTTCATTTCATTTTCTTTTATTTTTATTCATCTTTTCCATTAATACACTCTTTTTTAGTTTGATAATAATTTTTTTTTGGCAGGAGATAAATTTTGAGAGTAAGAATTAGAGATGAATTAGATGAAATAAGGAAAATAAATTGAAGTCGAATTTTTTTTGCACTTGAAAAGCTGTAAGACATTGAGTCTTGAGATACACCTTGGGCAAGGTTTAAGATACGACTACAAGCCAAAATTTTAACTACATTTTAATTGATAATTGGCTACTATATTTGGCTATTTTAAATGTATTTGACATCCTTTTTCCATCAGAGGAGTATTCTTACCTTTCCTTATGTTTAATTTTTTTACTTCCCTTTTTGTCTTAATTGTTTGTTAACATTGAGGACAATGTTGAACTTAAGTGTGGGGGAAGGGTAATGTTTTTACTATTTTCATGTTTAGTTAGTTGCTTCTTTTTAGGTTGTAATGATAGTGAACAGCTTCTTTTTTAATAGTTAGTTATTTCTTTTTGAATGCTTTAAATTCTTTTTGCCTTTTTCACTTAAATCATGCTTAACAAGTTATTAAAATTATTATTGTTATTGCCATGAGTTGATAATTTGGACTAATAAGCTGTAATTGATTATTTGATTAACCGTCTCCCACTTGTTCATACAAGAAAATGTCCATTTTAATTGGTTTTTTCTTTATTGAATCCATAAGCTTGATGATAACAAGGTTAATTGTATGGTTTTGTGAAACATAAACCCATTTTTCACTAAAATTTGAAAATTTGCTAGCATATATATATCACTCACAAACTTCATACCTTTGGGTATATGAAATGGTGAACTAATCGGTCACTTTACCCTTGATTGGGAAAACCTGTTACGAGGGACCGTAACATGTCGAAACATTAAGCCTTTCTAACTAAACCCAAAAGCCCATGTAAATTAAGCTTAGCAACTTCCCTTAGGTTGTATAACCTTAAATACATGCAATTGCATTGAAAATGTGTTGTGGGCTATTACATTTAACCTTATTCAAAGTGGGGCCAAACCTATTATGTCTTTTACCCGAGATAGGCTGAACCTACTTGCACTCCAAATGAGACTTAAATATCATAGGCCATTGTTCTTACATGCGCTTTAAATATGAGAGGTTATAATACTAAACCAGTTTTTAGCCTAAATTTCAAACCTATGTATCCCCCCCGTGATATTTAGGTAGGCCCACCTAGGAAAGAAAAACTTGACTACGTGTGTGGGAGTAATAAGGTTGGAAAGATTAATGCTTGTGTTTGTCCTTGAATCATGCATACCATGCATCTTGTGTTATGAATCATCTTATATATATGTATATATTAACATGTATCATATCTAACCCCTTGTTTTTTAGCTACCATTGATCCATTTCACTACTCAGTGGAAGCAAATTGACATGCACCTTTGTAGAATCGATAATTAACCCTTTATTCTGCCAAAAAAGAGCCATCATGTCTAAAAATGAGTATGTGACTAAAACCATGTTGACTAAGGTCCTGTAAGATATAGAGAAGGAAATGATAGCAGCCTTTGCTAATATGTTGTTTGGTGCTCAAGCCTAGTGTGAAATAGGTCAGATTTCTACCCAAGGATAAGGGAAAAGAAGTGGTTAATGAAGTTAATGACTAAATTTTTTATAGCAAGATCTAACTTGTCAAAAATAGCTACAATAAAGTCCCACCACCCAAGACTTTTGAGAAAGATCCTTCAAAAAGCTGAATAAAAGGATGAAGGCTATAAGCTGAGAAATAAACCCTAAAAATATAAGTTTAAAGCCAGATTGACCTATGGCCCATAAGTTTAAAATACAAATTTGATTTAATTTGATGGCACCACTAATCCATACACTAATTTGAAGTAATACGACATTGCTAAAAGGTTAACTAACCTCTTGAAGGACTAAATAGTAAGCTTATTTAGCATTTTACTTACCAAACAAGCATTAGATTGGTACCACAACTAAGAACAGAGGGTGAAAGAGAATTGCTTAGATTTAGCTTGAGCCTTTAACAAATAGTATGCCAACAATGCAAGTACCAAGGTTACTTTGAAGGATCTTAAATTGATTTGCCAAAAGCCTAATGAATCCTTTTCTAATTACTTGGACCAATGAAGGATTAAGGTGCTAAAAATGAGAAATAAGCCTAATGACATTGACAAAATCAAGATGTTCATCAGAAATGCCAATGGTTATATGAATGTTATGCTTACTACTAAAGGTATCACCATATGGGAACAACTCAAAGACATAACTGTTGACCTCAAACTGACCTTTCAAAGCAAAAGATTCAAGAAAAATAGAGACACTAGAAACAACAGTAGTGGTAATAGCTCAGGTCAAACTACAAATGTTAACGCAGTTACGACTTGCCACCTCTCTCATATAAGTAAACCTTTGTCTTGTTGTTTGAATAAGCTCATAAAAAAAGGCAAGCTTCAATCTTTAACACCTTGACCTCTAGTTAATCTACTCCCAACTAACCATAAGCATAATCAGTATTATGCTTATCATCAAAAGACTAGCCATCTCACCAACACCACTCTTCATCATGGTATCTAAGATCTTGTACATGCCAAACAAATACCTTATCCAAAAAATTGAAGATTCACCAGTTGATCCTCTTTTTCAGTGATTTTAATTCTGACTTTTTTTTTGTGAAGCTTGCACTCTTTTTATGAGATAAATAATGCATTGGCTTATTTGTGTGATACATTTCTTTATGGTAGCATGTATGTTAATGATCATTACAAACTATTTTTTTATATTAAATTACATCAAAACTAACCCATTTAACCCTAACACAAATGGACAACCTCAAAAAAATAAAAAAAGAAGAAAAAAAAAAGAAAAGTATTAGTTTGCCATGGCAAGTAACTTAAGGTCATCCAAAAAGTGACTTACAGTGTTTACATTTAATCTCGAGGTGTAAGAGTTGATCTTTCCTTATGGTGCATGAAAGGTATCCCTAAAGGTGAGGAGAGAATTAAAAAAAACAAGAAAGAAAGAAGGAAAAAAGAGAGAGAATAAAAAGAAGAAAGAAAAGAAAAGGAAAATTAGACGATCTGGGGATAATAAAGTCTAATGATAATCAAATCATACTCAAAATTTCAAATCCACTTTCTTTGAGACGAAAGCCAATGGGAATGCTTCTAAGTATCTAATGTTTTTCTCAAGTTCTGATTAATTCAAAAAATATGAATATCATCAAAAGGTTTAAACCATTCTTTAAAAAGACCTAAAGGAAAGATTTAAAATCTCAAAGCATTTTTCTAGACCATGATTGCCCTCACTCATAAAATTCCCTCTTTAATCAAAACACAAAATAGACTGTTAGGTCGATCAACCAAGAGGATGGGCCTAAGAAAAAGTTAGGAAAATTGAGAGAAAATAGTTAGTCAAAAAATTTGTAGACTAGTTAATAACTAGTATATTATCAATGCACTATTGGGAAAGGCTAAGAGGAATGATTTCCTATCAAGCTTTAAAATACTAGGGGCATTTGACTTTTTTATTAACATTTATTAAAAGCTACTCATTGATCCAAATGTTGAAGAAAGCACCATGAACTCAAGCCTTATCACTCAAGATCAAGAAAGCCCCATAAGCTTTAAACTCAAACCTCACCAATTCGAGTCACTGGAAATTCAAGCTCAAGCCTAAACAATCTAATGACAAGGATATGAACTTCAAGTACACAAGCCACTTCTAAGGATAAAAAGAAAGTGTGAAAATAAATCAATGGAATTAATATTTGTGCTAAGTTTAAATGAATCAAGTTATGGTGCCTAAAATGCTCTATGATAATCATTATTATACAAATTACCAAATAGAGAGATGTTTTTATAATTAAGAAAATTCTATTTGTGTATTTAATCCCTTCTTAAAAGTATTAAGATCAAGAGCACTCTTGAGGATGGCATATAAAAAAAAAAGAAAAAGACCACTAGTGCGAAAACTTCTTTCGGAGAGCGCACTAGGCAAAAATTAGGGCACTACTCACCAGTGCGAAGACTTCCTTTAGGGAGTTCAACAAACTTTCAAGTTTTACTTTTCCTCTACTTACTCATGTGTCGTTGATGCGCACTGTTATACACACGTTTTATAAAACCCATCAAAGTGGGGGAAACTATAAAAACCTAAATTTTGCGCCTATGATGATAAGAAAAGACGATTGTAAGTAATCGATTAAACTAACTGGAACCTTAGTTCGAATGAACTTCATAGCTCATAGTCTACACAGACTTTAAAGACTCGAGCCTACAAGAAATAAGCCCATAACCCATGGTTCACATTGACTTCCTTACTTAAGGTTTGCATGAATTTCATTCACAGCCAATGGTCCGCACAAACTTACTTCTAAAAAGCTTTCAAAACCTTTGAATTCCTATCTGGACTCAAGTTTTTATTCTAATGAGACTTCTTATTTTTTGAATGGGAAAGCCTTTGTCAGAAGCCTATAAATACCCTTCTAATGAACCAGTTTTAAGGGAGGAAGAATTATTTGGACGAAACCCCACCGTTAAAGCAATTCTACTAGTTTTAAAACCATACTTCAGTCATTCTTTCTTCTAAAACCCTGACCTTCAATTGATTGCTTGGAAGTTTAAATCAGGTAAATTCTAAGGCCTCTTACATATTCATATTTATTCTTAACCGAGGATCTTCGATTATTAATTAGACATGTGTGGTGATTCAATGAAATTTCCACATCAATTATAAGAGTAGGTCAATGTATGTACATAGTTTTTCATGTTTAAACTATCTCTTAAATCATAATAATCATAATTTGTATTCTGGATCGCACTTTAGGTTTGCACAGACCTCCTTTCGCAAAGAGTCTAATCCACATGGACAAATAACATTTAATGGTTTTAATATAATAAAGTGTTTTATTTTAGTCTATCAACATTAAAGATGTAGTAGTTTGAGGAATGCATGTTTTATTTAATATGTGAATATGTATATGTGTAATGACCCAAAATTCTTGACTTATGAATAGTGCTTTTTCGGGATGTGAATAGTGTTCCTGAGACTTGGGATACACTGAAGTGATCGAGTGAAAATATTAATCATAAAATAATTTTAGGCAAAGTTTGAAACCAAATTAAAGTCGTTTAAGTGGTTAAAAATAACAGCTAAGTTTTATGGCAGTTTCAGGTAAATAATAATCTAGTTTTAGCTGAACTGTAAAATATTCAAAAAGTTGCTCAAAAAATTTCGGGATTAATACAACCTGATACTCAAATATTCCAAATAGTATGTTGGCACTGAATTAGAATTTTAGAGATCAAAAAGTATTTTTACTAAAATTGGGTAACCTTTAAAACCACATTTTTAATCGATTTTTTGTGATTTTCAAGCATGAATTTTTAGAGGCTTTTGAGGATTAATTTATGGATATTTATTAATTCATCAGATGTCAAAAATGAGGTAAAAAAGGCTAAAAAACTAGTATAGAAGGGGTCAAATTTTGGGTCAAAGGGAGAATAGTGTCTTATTCCTTTGCTAAAACAGCCGACACCATCCCAAAAGGAGGATGAGCCATTTTTGGCCCTCCAAGCTCCGTTATAGCTTATTTTGTGCCATTCGAGCCCTAAATCCATGCCTCCACAACCTTTACATCCCATTTCCACCCCAAATTGCCGAAAAATTGAAAGAAAAACTCAATTTTTTATCTCGATAAATAGTAACTCCAGATTTTTCGGGTAAAATTTTTGGAAGTTTGATATTTTTTTCCATGTTCCTTAGGTGCCCAAGGTCATGTTTATGTAGTAGGTTTCTCGTTTTAGTGTTCGTATGAATTTATACAAAATTTTACATATTGAATCTATTATAGACAGTTGAGAAAATCGTCAAAACAAAGAAAAAAGGGAAAGAGAAGGTATAGATAGTCCTCGATGGTGTATTTCAACTCTCTTGATATGTGTAATCAAAAAAAATTGTGAGATTTTGTATATGCCCTAATTTTTCCATATTATGTAATTATTTGTGTTTATGTGTTAAATGCTCAATTATGCTTATTAATCGCATTTAATCATGTTTAATGATATTATAGATGTATGTTGAGGTCATTAATCATGTTGGAATGATAAGAATAATGTATGTTGATAGGGTGTGTAATGTTAACATGCATGTTTATGTATGTATGTTATACATTATGCATGAAAAATATGATGTATGTATAACAATGGAATTATGTGTTTATATGGACATTGAGTATGATGATGAATGCATAGAATGAAGCTTTTGAGGGCATTATGGACAAATGGCCATTTGATGTATATAAGTATGTATGTTTGCTTTATGTAGGCATATGATGAATGGTGCATGATGCTATGGATGTAAATAATCATATAAGCATTTATTAAGACTTAAATGTGAATAAAAATATGTATTTCATACATTGGTACATTATGGCTGAATAGCCTAGATGTATGTATGTATGTATATGTATATTGTCATATAATACATGTAAAGGATGATTTATGTATGAGTTTGAATATGTGATCATGTACATGTGTGATGAGTTATGTTATGTAAAGAAGTGAATTTATGATGCATAAATAAGGTTATGGCCTAGGATGTATTCATACATGTGTATGTTTAATATCAAGCATGATGTGGATAATACATGCTTATGGTCATGAGAAATTATGTTGATGCATGTAATAAGGAAATGTGTATGGTTGGGCAATCCATAATGGCTTGGCCGAAAGGTCCATGGTAATGGCCATGATTTATTTAAGAAAATTATGGGCATATTGTGGCATGATGTGATGTGGTGATATGGAAATGCATTGAATGATTGATTATAATGTGTGAATGGATCTTTATGTTCTTTATACTAAATGTATTACATATGTGCATAATGTAGGATCATTGTGTCAATGTCTTGCTATTAGCATTATAAAATGTCGTAATGGTGTATGATTTTGAGTATGTTCGAGTTTATGCCTAAAATTTCTTATGCTATCTTGGTTAAAGCATTTGCATGATATGAGGATGTCCGATTATGAGTTTATAATGGATGGCATTGTAATTGTCATTTTTTCATGCCATAATGTAATAACTTATGTTTAATAACATGGTAAACCGATAACATTGTTTTTCCCAGTTTAATCATTTGTTAGCCAAACCATTTTAATTAAAAAATTAATATTAAGCAATATTAATAAGGTGAAACTAAAAATAATTGGTTAGAAGCCCATGCAAGTAAATAGCCTAGTCAAATAGGTTGATCAGTCAACTAGTAGTCATAACAGCTGCTAGGGTACTTCAATACCTTCATAACCTTTAAGTTGCAATGCATAAACCTTTGAGTTATTTTTATGTCCTAACTTTTAGGTCTGATGCATTGATCTTCGGATCTTAATTTTTTTGACCTTCGGATTCGATGCACATTGATCATTGAATCTTATCAGGGTTTAATACATGATGACTTACAGGTCTATGCTTTTCTGACCTTCAAGTCTGATAAGCACAGGGCCTACGTGGTTTTGAGAGCCTAGGTGGTCCACTGGTACTCTGTTATCCATAGTGTACATTTTTCTTCAGTATAGACTTAATAAATAGACAGTAATGAATAATGAAAATGTTTACATGATGTATGACATTATGCAGTGATGTATGATTTTATGATGCAACATATACATGTTTTATGCTATGTCATTGCATATATGCATGTTATGTCTAGCGTTGCATATCATGTAATAGTTTGGATGTTTGTGTTTCATATATTAATGTATGTTGTTAATTGGCATACTTACACAAGTTATATCGATTACATCACTAAGCTATTGCTTAGCACATCATTTGTTTTGTGATGCGTAGGTAAGGAGACAATTTGAGCTGAAAGCCTCAAATCACTAAGTTATCAAAAGAAAGAAGATCCTTTTGGTATATTTTGTACATACATATATCTAAATTTTTTTATGTATAAATAAAAAGCACTCGTATGATGTAATTTTTGGGAATATAGGCCTAAGCTAGATGTAAATGTCAATTTTTGGATTTTTAAAAGTCTATAACTTATTTTAAAGTTGATTTTTGAACTGTGATGATTGTATGCTACTATAAATGATGTATGAATTGAGATGTTGTGTTTTTAGCTGATTTGGGGTGATCAAGAGGATCACAAAAGATAAGGATTGTTGAGAAAATGTTATAGAAGTGCTATTTATATTGTAAGTTACTATTCACATTTGGAATAATGCCTCAGTACAACAGTTATGCTACTGAATTTTCAGCACGAGAATTTCCAAATGTGAAATAGAACCAGTTTTTGAAAAATTTTTGTAAATCCATATTTTTATGAAATAAACATTTTGTTAAGAATGAATTAAACATGTTTTTAAAAGAGTTAACATGTTATGAGTTTGGTAACATGTTTGTGTGAGCATTCCTTATTCGAGTCCAACAATCGGATCGGATAAAAGGTGTCACAATATGTGATTATATCATATAATTTTAGTCTAATATAAGGTTTGTATGGACCCAGTAGTGCTATTATAATCATTTTGTTGGGATGTGTTAATTGTGTTCAGAAATATCAAAGTGGTGGCATGTACGAACCTATCAAGGATGATAAGGTAGTTCACACTAACCTCCGAATGAGAAGTCAAGACCAATTTCATTCCAAGTTTGATTTATTTTGGTTTATGTTTATTTTATGTACTTTATTCATTTTAGTTGTAATAGTTAAACTATTTAAACTTGTTTTATGTGTCAAAAGCAGTCTCCCATCAATGATTTTTTTATAAATAATTATTTAGTGTTTGCCTAATAAAATGGATTTTGATTCTTCCATAATAAAAGTCATCACTAAAATATATTTTAATAAAAACCAATCTCTGGAAGATGAGAGTTAGGCAGTTATTACCAATTCTTATGGAATTAAGAATAATTGTCAGGTCAAATTTCAATTAAGGAATAGCCCATCCATAGATGTATATACTTATATCTTATTATTTATTATGTATGTTTTAATTATTGCAATTTACTTTCTTGATGTGCAAAGATGATATATGGTTTAAATTTATTCGTTTGCTTACATGATATGGAATTAATAAAAAGCTAGAATATAAAAGAGGTATATTATAAGGGAATAATTAAGATATTGATTTCAAACCCTTTCTAGGCAAAAGATTAATAAATCCTAGTATAGAATTAGGTGGCAGCCCCATCAAACCACTTCACCCCTCTACAATATGATTGTGACAAGTAAATCTTTACATGATCATGATATCGATCTATCTAAGGTATTTGAAATGTTTAATAAGTATCAAATAAAGCATAATATCGAGAAATGTCCCTTTAAAGTTTAAGTGGAAAATTTCTTGGGTTCATGATATCTCAAAGAGGCATTAAAGCTAACCAAGAGAAAAATTCGAGCCATAATAGAGATGCATCCACTTGAGAATATTAATGATATTTTAGAAGCTGAATAGATGAATAACTATACTTAAGAGGTTCATCTTCTATTTAGCCAAATGGTGTCTACCTTTTCTCAGAGAATTATGTGGAGGAGGAAACTTTAATTGGGATAAGGAAATTCAGAAAGCATTTCAAGAGTTAAAATATTTCCTATCGACACCACTGCTTTTAAGTAGGCTTATAATGGGTAAGACATTGTATTTATAGCTTTCCACCTTTGAAGAGGCAATGGCAATTATTTTAATGCGGAGGAAGAAAAAGTTTAAAAGCTTATTTATTATGTAAGTTAATTGCTTTATGGTGCAAAACTAGGGAAAAGTGTGATCGAGTAATTACTTGTAGCACTCATTATGGCCGTTGAAAAGCTAAAGCATTATTTTTAAGAGCATAAGATCATTGTTCACACTGATTAGCCTTTTAAAAAGATCTTACAAACACCTAATATTAAAGGTAAGCTCGCCAAATAGGCTATCAAGATGTAGCCTATAACATTAGGTTTGAACCTCGATCTATAATGAAGGTTCAAGTGCTTGCCAAATTGTATCAGAATTTAATAACCTAACTAAACATGCTCATGGCAACAAAGGCAAGTTTGTAACTGGGGAGTTATTTGTAAATGGAGCATCTAATAAGATAAGGGCAAGGACTAGTATTGTTTTTAAAGGGTTTATAGAAATCACAATAGAATATGTATTAAGATTAAACTTTAAAACTTCTAACAATGCAGCTAAGTCTGAAGCATTAACTGCCTATTAATAATAGCCAAAGAGATCAAGCTTCACTTATCATCAAAAGTGATTCATAGCTAGTTACTTAATAAGTTGTAGGAAACCTTGAAGTTAAGGAAAAACATATAGTAAGAGACCTTAATGAAGTTAAAGCCTTATTATAAGAATTAAAGCAAGTGGGAGTGCGATGGAAAATTGAGAAAATTGTAAGAAAAGATAATAAAGAGGCCAATCTAATCACTAAAACAATAGCCTATGAAGATCTAGATCCTTTAAAGAAAACCAGATGCCATAAAAAGAGGAATCAAAGGTAATATAGGTTAAGATATAGACAAGCTAGATAGATCTAATAACAGAGTACTTATGGTCAGGATGTCTTCCATTGGAGGAGAATGAAGTAAGAAGAAATGTAAGAAAGTCTATTAGCTACACTCTAATTGATGGGAAGCTTTACAAGCAAGCTAAATGGCTTAAATTTTTGACACTGTTAAGGTAATTATATCCTCAGAGAGATTCACAAGGCGATTTGCGAGGCATATGAAGAAAGTAGATCTATAAGAAGAAAAGTGATGCAAATTAGGTTTATTAGCCTAACATATTACAAGATGTGCAATAATTAGTTGAAAATGCTTTTAATGTCAAATCCATAGAAAGGTTATCGAAAACAAAGTGTAGAGCAATAGCCGATCAGGAATATCTTGGCCTTTCGATGAATAGGGTCTTGATATCTTAAGGTCATTCCCTTTAGGTAAGAGATAATTAAAGCTCTTGATTATTGCAAATAAAAGCAAAACTAGTTGCCACTATAACCATTGCCAAAATTAGAGATTTTGTATAGAGGGAAATCCTACAGATTTAAACTTCCTTAAGTCTTTATCAAAGACAATGGCAGACATTTCAACTACTTGCTTTCAAAGAATTTTGTTAGGGTCTTAATATGGAATAAGAACTTTGTTTAAATAGGTCTAGTCCTCTCAGGTGGCAGCTTAATCCTTTCATTCCTTCATGAGAATAGATCCCCAATAGCTTGCAAATTAGGAATTCTTCTACTAGTTAAGGTTTACTACAATTACACATCCTTAGATGAAAGGTTTGACGAAAGTATCACTACAAAAAAAAAAAAAAGCAAAATTGGTAACTACTTTTTGCAACTGCCTACAAGTAGTCACTATATCATGACTACTATAACATCCTAGGCAAATCCCATATTAGCAAAACACAAGAGAGATTTTAGATATACAAAATGTTTCCAAATCCCACATTCAAAAAGAAAATATAGAATGATAGAGGTTTGTAAGATTAAGATTCCACTACCAATAATAACTTAGATTAACCATTTTAAACCGTATGGTTGGGTCATTTACAAGTTATTTTGGATAGTTGGGGTTAGGTTGTTACAATTGGTATCAAAGTCACTCCGCACGCAATCAACCTATGTAAATTGTTATAGCTAACGCGTTAAGTATCCTGCCTAGGGAGTATGTTCGCAAGAATGAAACTCAACAGAATTGATGGGGGCTCGCACAAGTGGTGGAGCATGTCAATCATGGTGCAAACCTCAACAATGATGTTAAGTCCTATATGGGGGTGTACTGTAACACCCTAGGAAAATTTCATATCGACAAAACACGAGAGAGATTTTAGGTATAAAAAATATTCCCAAATCCCATATCAGAAAAAATATGGGACGAGTGAGATTTATAAGGCTAAGACTCAACTATTAATAATAACTTGGGTAAACTATTTTAAACAATATGATTAGGACACTTGCAAGTTATTTTGGATAGATGAGTCTAGATCGTTACAACTACTTTGCAAAGGATAATTGCTATAATCATGAAT
>CANXYI011141490.1:0-34004 GCA_948208565.1 Hura crepitans | reverse complement strand
TCAGGCCACTGTATAGCACTAGATATGTGCAAACCTTCAGGTTGATACATTTGTATCCACAGATACCAGTGCCTTCGGGTACACTGTTTAGTACCTTCAGATAGCCTATTTTTCGCTATCCAACCTTAGATAGTTGTCTCTTTAGTATGGGTATAAATTAAATATTAATAATAAGAATATTGTGATGAAAGCATAAATTAATCAAATAATTAAAATAACAAGGTTAATTATTGTTAAAACATGATTAAGCATAAAATAATATTGAGTGCATGTTTAAATGATGCATTGCGCGTGACTATGATGTTTCTGGCATAATTGTCGAGTTAAACCCATTTACAAGTCATATATGTGTTTGGCTTAAAAAAAATACTTATCGTTATACTTATCGCCATATACCATGAAGCATGATGTATGTTTGTGATCCATATATGAATACCAAATGCATATGATTGATTCTTTTTATGTTGATAACCATGCAACTGTGATCATGGCTATAATATAGTTTTCAGTTATTAATGGAAATTAAGTGGTAATATGACATAATTATGTTATTATCTAATTATATGCATATATATGTGGTTAAATAACCCACTTGACATGTATTGCATTAAATAATGCTTAAATTATTATATCTAGTTAAAGTGATTACACCACTAAATGAAAGCTTAACGCATTGTCTGTTTGCAATGTGTAGGTAATAGAGCAGCAGATTAGAGCCAAAGCTTTTACACCACAAGAGACTTTTGAAGATAGCCCTGATATGGTATTTTTAATCATTTTGTAATAGCATAGTGATGTAAATGTAATATCAGTAGTGTACTCTTATGATTCCGGAGGGATTAGGTCTAATCTGTAACTCGGGTTATTTTTGTAACTTAAGTTGTATTACTGCAAAAGCTTTATTTTCTCGCATGATCATGTGATAACATGTGTTGTTGTATGTGAGAATGCTGATTGAGTTGAGCCTGAGGCTCATTGAGTTTTGTGATGAGATTGTAGGGTCAGGAGGACCCATTGGAGTTGGGGATGTGTTTATGAATGTTTTAGAAGTGTTTTTAAGCAAGTAAAAATTTGAGAAAGTGTCCCGGTATAGCTATTATGCTGCCAAATTTTCAATACGATGACCACAATATTTACCTCGATATGCATGCCAAATGGTTTTTCAATATTTGTACAACTCTTTGAGTCAAGTGATTGGTTTGTTATTTATTAAATAAAAAGTTTTTAAATAATCGAGTTTTATGGGTATGCGTAATAGGATATGATTATTCTGTAGCGCTCCCTACTCGGGTCCGGCGACTGGACCGGTTAGAGGGTGCTACACTATAATAGCACTAAGTGGTAAAGACTTGGAGAGTATAAGGGCTATCATGCAGGAGGTTGTGGCTTTAGAGATAAAAGGAGTCCAAGCCTTAAAGAGCTTGCCAAAATAAGAACTAATGAGGTGACGAGCAAGAGGAATGGCCATCCAACTGAGCCTAACAACACTACTAATTTGAAAAGGCATTTATTGACGGTGTTCAAGGAATTAAGAAGGAAGATCCTACTTTACCCATTAACACTCAAGCATCGAACCAAACGACTTCGACCAAATCAATGCCTTGACCTATATTATGCCTATCACTAAAGAACCGCTTACCTCATTAATGAATGCAAGAACCTCTACCAAGCTATCTAAAATCTTATAGATACAAATATAACACCCCATCTCAAAGATGAACCAAACTAGACGTCCTGAGGTCCTACAGCTACCCCTCAGTTATTTGTTAAGCAAAGTTCTCTTTCTTAGGTTTTTAGATCGCCACCTCAGTGATCCGATGGCTTTCAACTAGTTAATTTCTACTTAGTCTGCTTTGATATCAAACACCTTGCAGATCAATGGCTCTAGTTTGATTTGGAGGATTTTGACAATTAAGGCTAAATTTTTTTTATCTTTTTTGTTCTCTCTATCTTAAAATGTTCATTTACATTTAATAATATAGCACTTTGGTTTACTAATCCATAAGCATTTTCTTCATTATTACACCAACTACATGGGAAGGTACACTTAAATGTGAGTTAAGAGAACTAAAAATATAATAATAAATAAATAAATAGAAAAAAGAGAAAATAATAGTAAAAAATAATAAAAAAAAGAAAAAAAAAAGTTAAAATTATCATGTTGATCCACATAAATCATAGCAAGCAATTCAAGAGTCTTTGAGAAATGGCCCACAATTTTCAAGGTGCAAAAACTTGATCTTTCCAAATAAGGTATGTGAAGCATCCCTGAAAGTGAGGAGAGAATTAGAAAAAAAAAAAAGGAAGAAAAAAATATAAAAAAAAGGTATCAGGACAACTAAGAACACTTGAGAAAAGCCTTCACATGTTATTCATTTGCTTATCTTCTCAAAAGGTAGAAAATACAAAAAGCATTACCTGAAGCTCTATATTTTTCAAAGCCAAAAAGCTCACAGGAACCATTCAAAACACCGAATGTTTTAAACTTTTTCATTTAAAAAAAAAAAAAAGAAAATCCAAGTTTAGCAAGCTTTAAAAAAAGTTTAAGCTTCAAAGTCCATCACCTTTCTAGAAGTCCAAAAAGCCAAAAGGTTCATTTTAGCACCAATGATCTCTTTCTTCAACCATGGTTGCCCTCATTCATAAATATAACAACTCCTGCTAGGCTGATCAATCATGAACATGAACCTAGGAAAAAGTTAGGCAAAATTAAGAGAAAATATTTAATCTAAAAATCTATTGATTGGCAATAATAGGGATATTATCAATGTACTACTTAGAAAGGTCAAAATGGATGGAATTTTGCATGCAATTGAAGCACCAAGATTTAAGATGCTAAAGGCATATGGCTAGTAGCTATAAAAGCCACTAATTGATTCAAGATAACTCCAAAGCTCTATCAGATCTCCACAACGTGCACATCAATCATTATCAAGTCATGACATGAACTTCTGACTATGACAATGACTTCAGAAAGATAAGGTTGAATTCCAAGCATAGGGTTGTAGAAAAGCTAATAAAAAGAAACCTCGCTAGGTTAAAAACCCGTAAAAGGCAGTCTAGGCAAAAATTAAAGTATACCTCACTAGACAAAAATCCACAAAAGGCAATTTAGCAAAAATTAAAGGATGAGGAAAAATATTTAAGTGGAAATTCCAAAAGGACTAACTAATAATAGGGGTACCATTTTGTGCAATCATTTACATTTGCATTCTTAATAAAAGAAAAGTAAATAAGGAGTTATTGCATCATTTAGTTGAGGTGTAATCTATGGTAATCACTTCCTCTCAAGCTACAGATGGTCAAATGCTCTCATCTCAATGAATAAAAGTCTTGCCCAAATTCTTAGTCCCTTCACTCACCCTAACTAAACATTTCCTTTCATAAGTCCCTTCCATCACAAAAATTCAAACACTCCTTTATGTCTTCATTGCCATAAAACCCCAGTCTTCTTTACAATGAGTCTTAAGAAAAGGTGATTATAATAGTGATGTTTGGTGCTTGAATAAGTATTCATGAACATTAGCATATACATTTATCATCAAGTGTGAGATACAGGGCTCACATGAAATCACATGTGTCAACATTACACATATACCCACATACACAAACATATATCATTTATCCACATTTTGCAACATTCATTAACACATTTTCCAATATATTTTCTGCACATAAAAACATGTAAAAATACATATAAATTTTCAACCCACTTTTCATGCATGGAAATATACATCTATGCATTCATTAAGAGAGAATTAGATGTAAACATTCATACATTTATCATTTTCTTGCCTCTATTCAATACATTAGGTGTGTTATTTGATACATGTATCATTTGTACACATGAATCATTTATACATTCATCTAAAAAGAGTTAGATACAAACATACATTAGTTTCAACCTATCAATGCATCATTTATATATTCATCTAGAAAGGATTAGGTATAAATGTGTACAACACATTTATACAATGTATAAATACACATATATGAATTTATCCAAGAAATGTACATAACATAAAAAAAAAAAAAGGATTCGTGGCCTCAAATTTGTGTGAGCACACATGTATATATGCACCCTTACATATAAACATGCATTCATACATAAATGAAAACCCTAAAAATGCATAAGCATTTGCACGCATGTTAGCATATTCATCATTCATCATTACCTATTCATCCATGCACACTCCACTCATACATTAGTTACATGGCTAACACAAATATATTAGCATATCTATTCGTGTAGTAGACATGCATATTCGACTCATGCATTTAGTTATAAGGGTCCTAAAGTCCAAAGTCAATTTTTACACATACATGATAGCACATTTATCATACATGCATATTCAATGAAATATATAGTCATACCATCATATGCATACGAATACACATAGTAGCGTCATATCTTAAGGCCATTCATTCACATGTATAAACATTCATTGGCCACAAGTATGCATTGCACTTGAAAACACCTTGCAAGAGTATGCACCAGTATCTATACACATACACACAGATGTACGTAAACATACATACATATATACATACAAACATCTTTATACACTAAATATACATATTTATCCTTGCTCGAGCATTCATTGTATATACAAATACATATAACATAACATGCACAAGCATTAATGTAAGATGTAAAAGATTTATAAGCATCAACATTACACATAAGCATATGTATGAGTATATACATAATATACAAACACACACATGCACATGAAAATGCATAAGCATATAGTACATACATGCATAGATGCAGGTACAGAGGGTATAGAGGATGGATATTCACCTGAAGCTATATTTAGAAGATGGTTGCATTGGAGGCTCGATTTGATTCCATTAGCCATCCAACTCTACCATAACCACCACTTGAGTCTTAAGATGCATACAATGTATCTTTGCACTTCTTTCTTTCTCTTTTCTCCTATTTTGCTTGTTGTACATCAAGCACTATATGTGATTACTAAACTCTTTTTGTACAAAGCAAACATGATTGTTTCTATCACACAACAAACACACTAAAAAAGAATTGAATGTAAACATTCTTATGCTTCATATAAGTTCACTTCTAGGACGATCTTCACACACATCTCACATTTCTTGATACCATTTCTCAGCAATTTATTTTCTCTTACAAAAGGGCCACATTATCTGCTAACTGATATGTAAGTTGTAAGCTTTCTAAGTATACAAAAATTAGAACAACCAAGTAGATACTTGTGCTTACCATTCAGAGTAATTTTTTTCATCCACTCTGGTGCAGGGGCAAGCTATAAGCTTTTCAAACCTATAATAATTTTCCACCATTTTCACCAAGACTACCAAGTGTAACCTTATGCTTGCCATTCAAAGTTATTACTGTCATTCACTTCACTACAGGGGAGAAGTTTACTAGTTTAGACTCACTCTACCCAAAATCAATTCAGTATACACTAATTATTGGATGCAATGGCTCACCCTATCTGACATTACCAAAGCCAACTTAGGTTGCACTTATTGAGAAGAGATAGCTCGTAGAATTAATCTCAAAGCTGACATGTTGCACCTATTGAGTAGAGGTAACTCTCAAAACCATCACCAAAAGCCGACTTAAGTCGCACTTACTAAGTAGAGGTAGCTCTCAGAATCATCACCAAAGCTGACTCAGGTCGCACCTATTGAGTAGAGGTAGCTCTTAAAACCATCACCAAAGCTGACACATATCATACCTTTAAAATCATTATCAAAGCTGACTCTGCTCACACTTACTGACTAGAGGTAACCCTCGAAATTATCAATAAAGCCAACTCAAGTTGCACCTCCCAAGTAAAGGTAGCTCTCAAAATCTTTTTGTTCACATATCTTACTTTCTTAGGCCGGTCAAACTGAAACAACTAAAGACTCAACCTAAATCTCACCTCCCAAATCCCAAAAGATAACAAGGAAATTACAAGAATCTCAAGTTATTCCTATTCGATTAGCCTAGAAAAAGTGAGTTGGGCACTACAAAGTAGGAGTCGTCACCCAATCGAAATTGGGAAATAACTTGTAAGGCCAAAACCAAAGCGGTTCAGAACCCTACTTTTATTTATACCTCAAGTTAATATGGAATTTTATATTAAATTTATAATTTTGTCTTTTTTCTTAAGCAAGTTTCATAATTAAACATAAAACATCCAATCACATAGAATCATAATAAAACAAGCATATTTACAAAAAAAAATACATGAAATTAAAGAATATCATACATTAAATCAGGTAATTGATTTTTCTTAAGAACTTTGGTTCTCGCATGCCACTTTTGTGAAAACAAGTTTTATTACAGTGACTTTTATTAAGGAAGAATCAAAACTCATTTTATTAGAAAAACTCCAATTAATTAGGTAGAAATCAATTTGGTTATTAGTTTTTATATCATGTAAAAATCGTTCTCTACCTATTATAACATTCATAAAAATATGGAGAAATAATGCAAATATACCTCAAATACATTCTAACCTAAAAAGAAATAAAAATTACATAAAAATTACCTAAAATACATTCCAACTGAATGAAAACAAAATTATATGAAAATTACCTAAAATACATTCTAACCAAATGAAAATAAAATTAATGAAGATTACCTAAAATACATTCTAACCGCATGAAAATGAAATTACATAGAAATTACCTAAAATACATCTTAACCAAAAAATAATAAATGAATAAATAAAGAAAATAAAGAAAATAATTAGAAAGTAAAGAAAATAAAGAGAGGATAAAAAAATAAGAAAGAAAAGTAAAAGGGATAATAAAGAGTTATTTCACTTATTGTTTGACAAAAGATAGAAAAAAAGGTCAAACAACTCACACAACAACAACAAAAATAATATTAGCATGAATAATGGAATAAAAAGATGAATAGAATAATAAAAAAATATAAAATTAATTAAATAAAATAAATCAATAAAATACACAATATTAACAAAACACAGATACTAAGTTATTACATTTAACTAGTAGATGGATAAGAAAAATAAAATATACTTGCCACACTTAATTGGTAGATGGGCAACAAATAAAATAAATAAAAAGGACACCATGCCTAACTGACAGATGGATAAAAAAGAAAAAGAAAATAAAATAAAGAAGAAGAAGAAGAAGAAAAAGAAGATTTGGTCGATCCACCATGTATAATTGCCTTTAGGAATAATCTTTGATTAACTCGAGGCAAAAAGGGTAAATAATTTTGGAAAAACCTTTTAAAAATAAAAAAAAAGGTGTTTAAAAAGTATTTTTAGCATTTTTGATATGCACTTACCTAGAAAAGTCGACTCCCTTAGACTGATGTAGAGTTCGACTTAAATACACAAATTTCAAGACTAAAAATGGCTATTTTAGCCAAGAGAAAATGAGCATTTTGATGAAAACGGTCATTTTTGCCATTGACATGATAGTTTTCTGCAGTCCATTTTAGAGTCCAAGCGAGACTCTACCACACAAAACAACACCGTTTTGGGAGGCCAAAACGGCTATTTTTTGTCAAGACAAATGGCCACTTTAGGTGCCAAAACGATGTCATTTTATCCTAAAATAGCAAAAATTAAAAAATTATACTTTTAGTTGATTTTTTTTGAAGATTTACTCTACACCGTGCTGGGGGAAGGGGGCATTGGCATTAGTATTGGGCATCAGGCCTAAGCCCTCAGCCCATATAAATACCTATTTTTCTCATATTTTGGATCGCACTGCGAGCTTGTCAAGCCGAGTTAGAGTCCATAACTAAGAATTAACTATTTTTCTTAAGCTTTATGAAAAAGATCTTAAATTTGGTGACAACATTTTTATTTATCAAAACTTTTCTATCTTCATTCACCATTAGGCAATTTGAACACGGGAGCCCTAGAAACTAGTGTCTACAGTTGCACCCAACTTTAAGGAGGCGACTATAGAGTGTGTGAGGTAACCTAAAGTTCAAAAAAAGAGAGAGACATATACCTTCTAAAGCAACCTTCCTTATCTTGTTGTGTCCTTCAATAGTTTTCTTTTTTATAGATAAAGCAAGTCATTGCATCTGTTTTATGTTATGGTTTAGGCAAGACAAGCCATTGCATCTATTTTGTGTTAAAGTTTAGATCGGATAATTTGTTGTATCCATTTTGTGTTAAAGTTTGGATAGGCTAAGCTGTTGCATCCAAACTTGACTTAAACAGAGCGAGAGCCCTTGCATCTAAACTTGTTCTGGTTCAAACAGGGTGAGAGCCATTGCATCTGACCTTGTTCTAGTTTAGATAAGGCGAGGGCCACTGCATCTGATCTTGTTCATGTTTAGACAAGGTGATGTCCATTGCATTTAACCTTACTTCAAACAAGGCGAACCATTGCATCTGAGCTTGATGTTGGTTCAGACAGGGTGAAAGCCATTGCATCTGACCTTACTCCGGATAGGGTGAGCCATTGCATTTGAGTTCGATTCTAGTTCAAACAAGGTAAGAGCCATTGTATCTAATCTTAATTCGAACAATTTTGCTTTAGATAGGATGAAAGCCATTACATTTAAGCTTGATGTTGGTTCAAACAAAGTGAACCATTGCATCTAACCTTAATAAATTTGTTTAGATGAATTTCTCCATTTTCTATTGACCGTGTGTCATTGTCATTGCCCTTTACAATTGAGTAAATGGTTGGAAAACTTTTGTTGGTTCGGCATTTATGATTTTACACATGGAATACAGCAGCGCTCTTGTGAGCTACACTACTTGCCCCTTACTGGTTGACTAAAAGATCATTACTAGCTAACTACATGAAGAATGCCCCCTGCAAAACACGGGTGAAATGTATAAGTCATTATATCACAATTGTAACTTTGATGCATGTGTGTGAATACTTTTTTTAATGCCTTCTCTTTTTTAGTTGTCGTATTTATTATGTGTATATCCATATATGTCATTTCATTTCCTCTTTTTTGTATTTATCATATTTTTATTTATTTATTTATTTATTTTATTATTATTATTATTATTTCAAAAAAAGTAAAGGCAATAAACATAATATGACAAAAATCTACTAATTTCATAAATAATAAACTTTGGAGTATAATGATTTATGTCCTAAGCTAATATGTACAAATGTCATAAATAAAGAAAAGAGAAAGAAAATGATAAATGTATCCTAAGTAGCTAAAGGATATCTCTAGACCTGAAGCATCAGGATCTCTACCTCAATCGAATCCATCTAAGCAATCAGCTCTCGACAAGTGTCTTCAATCCTCATACCTAGGTCAGTGTGCACGAGCTAGAGCTACTCTAAAATTTGTGTCTCTATGTCCCATAGCAAGGTCTTATAAAAAGGCATAAGAGGTGCTAAAAAAGATAATCCGACCTCATTTGTTCGTTGCCTCTGTGCAGGTGGACCAGTAGGTGAGCCCTTACCTAACAACTTTGTTAAATCAACCATAAAGCAGTCATCCTCTAATCCCAAACCTCTCGGGTACTCCCTAGCCTGCTCGTCGAGCTCTGGAGTTGTGAGTAATCTATAACATGCTAGTGTCTGGGGATCATTCTTCATGATCCTAATAGCAATATAGGTGTTATGGTCTACCTAGAATTGTTGCTAGAGAGCTCCACCCATATGTTGCTCTGGGATGTCCAATCTAAGCAAGATAGCAATGATGACGCCCACCATGATAATGCCTTTACTGAGGGACTTACTGGCCTAATAAAGGTGCTTTAAAATAGTCGATACAGGGTTAAACTGAACATTATGGCCTAAAGTCTATGAAGTTCAGTTTAATTAATCTTACCAACACTAACGATGCACCTAAGGTAGCTAACTGCAAACACCCAGTGGAAGTAGCGATAGATCGGGTCATAAATGGATGAGGCCTTAGTCCGATAGGCCTAATAAAGCATGCAAGCCTGACTGAGGAACTCCCAGTGCTAATCCAGGAACTCTAAAACCTTTGTCACTCCGTCTAGCGATAGGCATAAAAACTCTATAAACTGCAATAGGGATAACTCATATTGTGTCTTAAGAGCAGTGAACTATAACACTATAGCATTAATGATGTGGGCATGTCAGAATTGGAGTTTGCTCAGGGGAACTCCAGGGTGATAATGGGGTACGTGGCATATCTCTAGAAATAAAACTCATACCACCTCACCTGTGCAAGTGGCTGGTCGACCTACTTAAGGATGCTTAAATTTGTCAATATGTGGGTACAGAGGTAGCGACTCCCGATCAATGTGATGGTAGAGGGATATTGAAACTACTCAGCTTCTTTATGGCTAAGCCAATTTAGTACAGCCACGTGCTCAGGCAAGGGCGAATGACATAGGTAGCTCAACTGGTGTCAAGGTGGCATGATGTAATATATGGAAAAAAGAGGTATTGGATATAGCTAAGAGGAGAAAATGATGAAAAAAGACAAAAAAAATTGAAAAAAGAAGTTTAAATAGAAAATGGGCCAAAACGGCTATTTTTGCCAAGGAAAAATGCCCATTTTGGCTTCTTGGAAATGGCCATTTTCATATCTTCGAAATGGCAGTTTTAAGAGCTGAAAAGGTCATTTTACCCTATTAGAAACAGTTATTTTCTTTTACAATAAAATGCCTATTTTTTTAGGTAAAATGGCAATTTCATTGCTGAAAATGGCCGTTTTAATGACAAAAATGGTCATTGTTGGCCTCCGAGGCTATAAATGCATTTATACATGCATAGATCCTTATGTCACTTGGGTTTTTTTGTGCTTTTTGTATTAATAGGTGATGAATTCTTCAAAAACTCCATAAAATCCTTAATCTCCCTTCCACATGGGCAAATTCTACTTTGGTTCCATTTAATGGCTTGAAATTTCTTCAACAGGTCTGACTTGATCTATCTGTTTCAAAGCCTGTAACCTATTTTTTAGGTTACGCAATTTCATATTTTTTAATTCTTTCATCGGAAATTGTGCCCCCCTAGTTAAAGAGTTAGCTGCAATCCTGAGGGTGTCCTATTCATTCCAGATGCCACCTTGCTGTCCAAGCTATGTTCCTCAATACTCATATGAGATGGTTAATGCACTTCACATACTTCCATCATTAGCAGCTAAATGGGTCTAGAAGTGAGAGCCCATTTTTTTGAACTCGTTGTTGGCTTATTCCGACAGCTATACGACATCCCATCTTTGCGTGTAAATGTATATTTATTCATTTTTTTCACTAAATACCTCACTGTTACTTCTGAAGGCCACCTCAGAGATTATCAGTTATTCAGTGTGATAAATGGCATAGTTAGAGGCTAGAACCCTTTTCCCCTGATCGTTGATGAAAGCATTATAGGACTAGATACAGTGTAATCTGGTGAAGCCAATTTCTTTTGTGAGGCCCACTTCTGCTTTAATTTTTTTAGAATAGACTGCCCCTAAGGGGTTTTTTATAATAAGCTTGTAACTTTTAGACCTCTGATGTATACAAAGAATGGGTGACTAACTCTTCCAAAGACAACTGAATTTGTTGGGTGAAGATGAAAGGTAAGAGTAGAAGCAAAAGGCAGAAGATTTGAAAAATGTAGTCTTTTATTACTTTTCTAAACTTATATACAAAATAATGTAATAACAATATCTATATTTCTTTAGTCCATAATACACTCAATCAAGCTTATTAAAGTGGTCCTATCTACTTGCATTATATTAGCATTTTATGATAATCACAACATGATATTAATACAATAACATATAGCCTCATTTAATCAATGGAAATCTTAATTACATCTTAAACTCATGTCATCAATCAGCCTTCGTGGGTTTTCTTGATTGATTATTTAGGATACCTTTTTTCTATTTTTAGCTTATCGGGGCACCCACTTTTAGCAAGGCTGCCATTTTTTGGTTTTTAACCCACACGGCTATTTTTTCTTTCTTTTATTTGTCTTTAGCGATATAATTATTTTAATCTTTCCATGTTTACAGGTTCCTTGAATTTGTTTCCATCACAACCTGTAAGGATTGCAATGCCTCTTGGCAATAATTGCTTAAGGATTAATGGTCTTTCCCAATTTGGTTTAAACTTTTCCCTCAAATCAGTCAGACCTAGTTTTATCTGCTTAAGAACCAATCCCCCTTCCTTAAACTTATGATTCTTCACCCTTTTGTCAAAAGCTCATGCCATCTTTTTTTTTATAAACTTGATTATGACAATAAGCCCTTATTCGCTTCTCATCTAACAAGTTCAATTATTGGAAACTTTGCTTAACCCAAGCTACTTTAGGAATCTTTGCTTCTATAGCAACTCTTAATGGTTGGAGTTCAATTTCTACCAAGAGTATAGTAATTATCTTATATACCAAAGAAAATGGAATAGCACTCATTAAAGTTCGAATGATTGTCCTATAATCCCAAAGAGCAAATGGAAGTCTATTAGCCTAGTCTCTATAAATTACAACTGTCTTAGCTAGGATCTTCTTAACATTTTTATTTGCCGCTTTAACTGCCCCATTATCTTATGGTCTATAAAGAGAGGATTTGTGGTGTTGTATCTTGTATTCCTATAGTATTGCCTTTATTTCAGCCTGAAATTGGACACCGTTGTCTAAAACTATATAGTGTGCCACAAGACCCTACATGTATCTCTTCTATAACCCTCTCCGCTTCTTTCACTTCCAAACAACAAAGCTGAAAACCATTTAGCTACCTTTGTACAAAACCCTATCTACATTAATGAACTGAGTTAACAGCTTTCTCAACACTCTTTTATCTCTGTCTATAAAGCTTCTTCAAGGAATTCTTTTTCAACACTCTTTTATCTCTATTTATAGCTTTTTCAGAGAATCATTAGCAAAGCCGACTCAAGTTGCCCCTACTGAGTAAAGGTAGCTCTCAAAATCATCAATATTACCTTAAAGCAACAACATCAATTTTGCTCTTAAGAGTATGACACCAACTGAGTAGGAAGGTCACCCTAATTAGGTACGAATCTCTCTCCCTTTTTAAACTTTGGGACACCTTACACACTCTATGGTCGCCTTTTGAGATTCTCAAGTTTGGATTGCCTAATGATGAAAAAGAAAGGAATAAGGATTCTTAGACCTTAAAAGTTCTTCTTTTGGTTGAAAAGCCTTATTTTTCTAAAATTTTAACTAAGTCAATATCAAAAACATTGAAAAATAATAAAAGGGTTTTCTTTGGACCACTTTTTAGTTTGTGTCAAAGCGACATTGTTTGGTGTCCAAAATGACCATTTTGAACTTCCTTAAAATGGTTGTTTTCCTTAAAATGTGCCATTTAATGTCCTCGTTTTGGTTAAAATAGCTATATTTAGGACAAAATGGCAATTTCACACTTCTTTAAAATGGCCATTTTCGCTGAAGCAAACCTTTTTGTCACTTAAAATTTTTTATTAAAATGCTATCATTTAAGCACAAAACGGTCTTTTGGTATGACAAAATGCATGTTTTACTTAGGCATTAACCAAAAAAAGAATCCTAGCTATAAATGGAAAAAAGGATGAAAAAATGGGACTAACACCTCAAATGGCACGTCGAAGCATCTTCCTTTCCTTCTAGAGTAAAAAAAATCCAAAAAAAACTTATATTCTTCTTCTTTTCCTCTGATTAAAAACTATTTTTGGAAATTTCTAAGTCAATCATTTGTAAAGAACCAAAAGGCTTATCTTAGGTGATTCTCGACTTTTTTCTTTAATTTGGGGATTAAATTACTCGCCTATTAAATAGGCATGGTGTTTTAATCTCCCATTTAACATTTTTATCTGTTTATATTTATTTTCATTTTATATTTGTTACTTTTTATTATTTCTCTTCTATTTATTTTCCTTTTCTTTTTATTCTATTTTTCGTATTTTGCTTTCCTACCATTTTTATTATTATTATGGTTTTAATATTATTATCATGGTGTTATTATTTATTATTTTATTTTTCTTGTTATTTTCATGATTATTATGAATTTTACTTTTGTTATCTTTGTGCTTATTTTATGTTGAGGATTTAGATCTAATTTGTGTATATTTGGTGGATTGTCTGTGATATTTTACATTTTTTTATCTGTTTCATAATTTTTGTTTAACACTTATTTCCATCTAGAGAGGTAAAATCGTCATTTTTCTTCTATGAAAGCGATGATTTTCACCTGGCAAAGAGCAAAAATTTCCCATTTGGTCCTCATAATATTTTTTACTTATTTCTCTATTTTTTTCATTTACTTCCCTTCCTTTTATGATTTTCTTGATTAATTTATTTTCTATTTTTATGTAATTTAATTATGTTTTATTAGAACATAATCTAGGGACTTTATATACAATTTTAATTTAATTTTTGGATTATAATATATTTTAGGAATTGGTCATGTACTATTTATTTTTATTTCCTTTCCAAGCATATTTCTTTGTAATTTTCCAAGAATGTTGTAACAAATATACAAATAATTTTTTTTATATGAAAAGAAAAATAACAATTAAACTATTTTCTATTAGTTAATTAGTGTTTTAATAAAAAATAAATTTTGATTTTTTCGAAATAAAAGTCACAATAATAAAAATGAATTTATAAAAAATTGCTTGAGGGAACTAAAGTTTCCAAAAAAAAATTACTAGCCTAGTTTATTGTATGTATAATCCACATTTTGATATATTTGTACAAAATGCCTATTTAATTTGCAAAATAAATGTGATTGAGTGCACTTTTCTATTTCCAAATACGTACAATAGAGAATAAGATTACGAATTTAACAAGATTCATTCTGTATTAATTTGTCATATAATAAGAGTATGATTCTGAACCATTCTTTGATATGGTCCTACAAGGTATTTCCCAATATTTGTTGGGTGGCAGTTTACCTGCCTTGCGATACCCAACTCGGATCTTTCAAATCGATCATTAGAAATGATTTTAGGATTCCTTGAAATGCCTTCTCATCTTTCAAGATTTAAGGTGGTGCGAAGCAAGTTAAGTTCCTTGATCATTTCGAGTTTATTGGTTTAGAGGGACCTGAACGTGAACACATACTATCAAATATAGCTCAAAAGGGCTAGCAACAGATAAAATTAAATGCAAATAATGGGAAAAGGATAACAAATATCGATCGAGAAAAATGCCTAAATCTTCTTTACTCTGTCTTGCTTTAATAAAGTCGTTTTGAAGGATAATGAAAAAGGCTCTAGTGATCTTATGATGAATTTTCTTATAATCCTTACATGCAACTAATTTTTAAACAATTTTCAAAAATATCCTTTAATGCTAAAAAGGCAGAAATTACTTAGTATATTCTAATTTTGTTGCAACTAAAGTTAAATTATAAAATTGACTACCTCTTAACTTAATAAATTATAATTTTTATATTTCATAATTTAGTTCAAGCTCATTCTAATTCAAATACAGCTAGTAAAAATAAAAGTTTCAATTTAAGGAAGCAAATATAGTACAAATCTCACTGTGTTTGAGCATAATTTCAACATAAATCATTAAAAAATTAACAAAACTAATTCCTAAAATTGCAATGTCTAGATCAAAATTTTTGTTACTCCACACCAAACTTAATATTTGGCACTACCTAAAATAAAGAACATATAACTTCAACCAAATTTCAACTAGTAATATATCAAAAATCATGCATTGTGAATCATACATACTAACGTCAAATTGATTGTCACATATTCAAATATATACGAGTCATACAAAAGAAAAGAAAAAATCAAAATAAAAGAAAACCAAATAGAAAAAGAAAAATAAAATAATAAAAGAAAGGAAAATGAAAGATAAAATGTAAAAGAAAAAATGGTTTGAAAACCACTCAAGGTACTTCCTAAATTATTGAAAGATAGCTCTAATGGGGTAACGACTACTAAAGCGACATGGAATGCTAAGGCGCAATGAAACCTTGTAGTCCTCTCTCTAGTCCAACTAACTGATCTTGAACATTAACTGCATGGCTCGCTAATTATAAGGTCATCTGCTTAAGCCTCCTATCTATCTGTGCCAGTCTCCCCTCTATGGCTTTATTCCGTGCCTCCATTACATCTAATCTCTATGCTATAGCTACTCTCTTGTGCAGCTATCTCGTGTAATCTAAGTAAGAACTGCAACTGCTACATGCTATTACTTACTTTTTATAATTAAATTTTTTTATATATATAGGCATGTGAATCTGTTCAATTATATATAAGCTATTATTTTATACAATTATAAGTTAATAACTCAATGTTGAAATTTTAAATTTTTCATTTTTGATTAGATTTTTTTACTATCAAATAATAAACAATATTTCTACAAAAAAAAAACAAAATAAAAAGTGTAAATTGTAGCTTTTCATGTGAACAATATTTTTTTTTACCATTTTTCATTTTTTTATTTTTTGCAAAGAAATATTTAATTAAATTAAAACAAGTATTTTTAAATTTAAATTTGTAAATATTTTTCATATAAAAATAGATAAAATAAAATATATGGTGACTATACATGTACGTGTTTACCAAGTCAGCAATTGTGGGGCCCAAAATAGTCATGTCAGCATATTTTATTAAATCTAAAGGAATAATTAACAAAGTATTAGATTTGCAATGACTCCAAAATTATAAATACCAATTTGTAATGTCCCAAACGATAGTAATCAAAGTGAAATATAGCTAACAGTTCAGGCCCAAATCTGTAATTTGCCCTGAAAATTAATACAGCCTATGAATCAATTTAACCTTTACATCATTCTAAGGAAACCTAATAAAATAACAAAAGGGAATACAAAAGAAAGGGGCTAACTTTAAGTCTCTAATCCACCTAGGTCTCTATTTTATAATTCTAGCAATCACCACGAATAGCAAACAAATAGAAGCACAAAAGGGATTTGTTAGAAAAAATATTGGATTATATGAAATGACATCCGATCAAATAACAGAACATATAATATATCACCCATAAGAAAATGAAAATAAGAAAGAAAAAGTAGAGAAAAAGATGACAACTTTACCCGATCGAACATGTCATCCTCCTTTTGGATGAATGAAAAAGGCACAAAACCATTTATTGGTGATTTAGGGTAATAAAGACCTGATCAAATAAAGTAGGGACATTAAAAACAAAAAAAATTACAAAGAATGAGACTTTAAAAATGGAAACTTTATTCAAATCCAAAACTAGACATCCACCTGAATGAAAGATCCTTCTATAAGATGCATATCCCAAAAGGTCAGACAAAAAGCTCTAATACTTAAAGGAGATTCCTTTATTTTAGGAGCTACATATATCCAATAGAATATGAGTATATCTGATCAGATCTAAGTTTCATCCGTTAAGCAAAATAAAGAAACTTGGGTTTCAAGCAAATAAGAACGTCAACTTTATACATAAAGAACATTTACCTAAGCGGATGAACTTTGTCATCTATTCAGATGAAACTAGGTCTCATTCATAGGAAAAACCATAACTAAAGCCCTATTTTGGAACTTTAAGGTATTTTTAGTTGCTCGAGTCAATCGCTGACCTTTATTTTCAAGAAAAAATGAAAAAGAACACTCAAATAAACAAAGTAAGTAAGATCAAAAAATAAAAAGGAGAGAAACAAAATAAGAGAGAGAAAAAGCAAATATTCACACCAAAAATGTAATGATGACGATAAAAATATAAGAAAAAAGATTATAGTTTTAAGTAATCCTCAAGAAATATCTAAGATCTCCTCTTTCCATTAAATTCTTGGATAAAAATTGGGGTTGAAGGCTTGAATAAAGTGTTTATTGGTGGAAAAGAGAGTGAAAGTGTTTTTTTTCTCTCAGTCTCTCTACTTTTTCTCTCTCAATTTCTAAAAAGTGTGTGAAAGAGGCTCGATAGTGCAAAAAAATCTCTAAAATTCTCTCTTATGCCTAGAAAAATGCCTTTTAAAGGGCTGGAAGCTGACTAAAGTAAGCCTCTAATTTGTTCGGCAAGGATAAGACATGTGTCTAGTCTTGGGTTTAAAAGTTCACTTAATTAAAAAAAAGAGATTCTTATGTTAAGGTGAGACTTCATTTGATTGAACTTTTGTGCACACAAGATAGTCATTATATCCTTTTTGGGCACATCTCAATTTGGGATTTAAAAATTTATTTAACCAGATAAAAGACTATATGTTAAGATTGAATTTCATTTTATCAAAATTTAGTGAGAAAAAGCCGTGGTTCTTTTTCCCATTTTCATCCAATAATGCATGTAAACTGATCGCAACCTTAATGTTCTCATCACTAGATTTTTTTCCCAAACTACGAACTCCTTTATTCTGTGTCTACATGGTCTTTCCAGCATGACTACATATTAGAAAACATATTCCAAATTGTTGTCCATTGGTCAAAATAGGTGGATCTCAACATCATCTTTAACATGATTATCATCTTTCATGTAATCTTTTATTATGATCATGATAAATGAGAATACTCTTTATTTTTTTAATAGTTAAGAATACTCTTTACCATATTATTTTGTATTGTTTATGTTTAATATATAAGAATGATGAGACATTTTGTCTATATATAATGTAGATTTATTGTATTTTATCAAGGATAAGGCAGTTAGTGTTTGGAGTCGCCACCTAGCTCTACACCAGGACCATTGATCTTTTACCTAGAAAAGGTTCAAAATTAGATCTTATTTATGCCTTAATAATATAACTTCCTTTATATTTTAACATTTATCAATCCCGTATCATGCAAGAAATCATTATAATTAAAATATTTATGTCACCTTTTCATGTAGAGAGAATAAAATGCAATATTTTAAATATACAACAAGCATCAATGTATATTGAACATCTAGAAATTGGGTCATTTGTTAGTTGTGGTTTGACCTGACAATTACCCATAATTCCATAGCAATTGGGAGTAACTACCCAACTCTCATCTCTAGGATATTGGCCTTTGTTAAAATATATTTTTCATGTGACTTTTATTAAAGAAAACTTAAAACCAATTTATTAAGGAAATGCCAATTAATTATATAAAAAACTATTGATGTGACATTAGCCTTTTTGGCATGTAAAATGAGTTATTAACCTACCTATTACAACCCAAAATAATTAAAATAAATAAAAGGTACAAATCCAAAAAAGCAAATAAGGAATAAGTTGTTTAGATCTTGTCTCTACATCTTCAAGTCCATGCGAACTCATTATGGCTCCAGTATACATTCGTGCAGACTACAATGTATCATGGCTAATATGTTTATTCGGACCTCCTACCTAGTAAGAATAGTCACTTTTATACAAGTCAAGGAAAGATGTAAGTAACATAAATAATGGTCTATGAGGACTAAATAATAACACTAAACTGAGTGATAACAATATGTGCAATACAAATATGAATTGTCATACTACATGTCTAGATGATGATTATGAATGAGAGAATTACATATTAAAAATGCAAAGGAAAACATAAACATATGCAATACAAATATGAATTGTCACTCTGCATGTCCAGATGATAATTATGAATGAGAGAATGGCAGATTAAACATACAAAGAAAAACATAAAGGTATTTACAAGGACTGGACTTCTAAATATATGTTTGTGCAGACTACACACCTTATGAAAGGAAATTCATTCGAACTATAAAATAGGACAAATATACACAAAACACAACCATTTGTATAAAATACAATCCTCGTGAAAGGGAGTCTGTGCAGACCACATGTTAATTCTATAATATCACCAATATGCATAGTAAAGAACAAAATAATGATATAATATAACAACGTGTAAATATTTCAACATGGTGAGTATAATACACAGTATACAAAGAAAATAGAAAATTGTATCGAATAATAGTCCACACAGATGTCAGATCATGCATATACCACTATATTAAGTCTGTGAGGACTATATCAAGCGTTAAGGTAAGTCTGTGTGATTAAAGTGTTAATTATCGAATGGTTAAATACTCTTAAAGAGTAAGTACATATAATTAAAACAGTTTAGAACATCAACCTACTCCTATAATTGATGTGGGAATTACATAGAACCACCTCACATATGATTAATCATAGGAGATTATCAATTTATATAAACAATATGAATGAATAACACAAATAGAGGCCTCAGATCTTACCTTGTGAATGAGCTTCAAGTAATAATGCAAAGGTAAGGTTTTAAAAAGAAGGATTTTTAGTGAGGCTTAGAACTAGTAGATTGATCCTGCTTTGGAGTCTATGCCTGGACTCTCAGAATAGTAAGTTTTGGCTTTCTCAATTGCCTCTAATTGCCTCTTTGGCTCCCCTCTAATTCTCCCTTAAGATAGGGTATTTATAGGTTTGGTGGTTAGCTTTCCCATCTAGAAGAGGCAAAGTTCTAATGGGATTAGGAGATAGAGTCTAAATAGGAAGTTCACACTTCTGAAAGCTTTTTATTGGCAAGTTCGTATGAACTTTGGGTTCTAAAACTATGCAGACCTAGTCTTTGGGTCTACCCTGGTGGTTCATGGTCCTTGGGCCTAGTTTTAGGCTGAATCTAGTTTAGTTTGTGCAAAAGTGGTTTTTGACTTGTATAGGTAGACCTTAGGCTAAGGGCTTACCGTTCAAGGCTGGATCTTGGTTGGTTGGGGCAGACCTCATAGCAATAAGTCCAAGCAGACTTGTGTCATGTTAGCCCGTACAAACCTAGTTTTTAGGTTGCTTGGGCCTGTCTCTAATTATCAACATACGCCTAAAAGTAGAACATCTATAGTTGCTCCCACTTTGGTGTGTGCTAGGGAAATGTAAAGATTAAAACAATACACATCAAAGTACCTGAGTTCAAGATACTCACCTAAAGTTATACTTATGTGGTGTGAAGCTACATCAAACACGGATGCATGCCTCTAAATCAAAACAAAAACTGGCTAGACTTAAATTGTATCTTCCCTTTAAACAAGAATTGATATTATGAAGATAAACTATACAAAATACAAGTCCCTGCTTGTCCTCAGGTGAAGTGAAAATCCAACTAAATCTGAGCATGCCTTTGCTTCTAAAGTTTTCAGATAGATAAAGTTCAAAAGTAAGCTACATTGAGTACGAATCTTGCTCGTCTTTAAAGGAGATCAAAATATTAAATTAAAAAGAACTACACCAAATACGGGTACTTATTCATCTTTAATGAAGATAAGCTACACCGAATACAGGTGCCTACTAGCCTCTAAAAGAGTTTTAAGATGTCAAACTACACCAAATGCAAGTGCTTATTTGCTTTTAAGGGATTTTTAAGATGTTGAACTGAAGAAAACTACATCGAATGTGAGTGCCTATTTGCTATCAAGGGAGTTTTAAAATGTTGAACCAAAGAAAACTACATCGAATGTAAGTGCTTATTTGCTTTTAAGGGAGTTTCAAGATGTTGAACCAAAGAAAATTACATTGAATGCAAGTGCCTGTTTGCCTTTAAGGGAATTTAAAGAAAACTACACTGAATGCAGGTGCCTAATTACCTTTAGGTGAAGATAAGATACTTCGAATGCAGGTGCCTACTTGCCTTCAAGTTTGTAAGTTGCAAATAAACCGAACTAGAGCTAGTGATAAGTCCCAAAGAGTTGATCGAACTGAATCTGGTGATAAGTTTTAAAGAAGTTGGTAGTGTTAACCAAACCAAATTTGGTGATGAGTCTAAAAAAACTGATAGTGATAACTAAACCAAATCTGGTGATGAGTCTGAAGAAGCTGATAGTGTTAACTAAACTGAATCTAGTTATAAGTCTAAAGAATAGTCTGACAGTATGGACCAAACTGAATCTGAAGATAAGTCTAAAGAAACTAGTCCAAACCATATCTAATGTTAAGGACCTTAATATTATACAAGTATGTGTGTGACATCATGTGCACATGTGTTATGTGTGATACAAGTGTATGGCTCGATTTTCTTTTAAATACATGTGAGTTTGCATTTTACATGACTGATGCATGAGTGCTAGGCTTAAAAGTGTCTAAGTGCATAGAAGTGATAACAGTATGTGGCTAATGCATATGATTGTGTATGACCTATGTGACTAAGAGATATACACGTGTGAATTGATATGGACTATTAAGTTCATGTCAGTTCTTGAATAACTGAATTTTTCTATAATGCATGAATGAATGTGACTCTATCCTAAATGATGTGCATATACATGCCATTTGTGTTCTCGAGCTATATGACTGATGTTTAGATAAGGTGCTTATACCAAATAATGAATGCATGTTTGCACTAATGATTGTTCTATACCTGATTTTTTTTATAATGCGTGTGTATATATGTTATATGCTTAAAGTATGTGACTAATGCGGGATGTATTAATGCCTATTTAATACAAGTTTGTGAATGAGTTGATGTATGTGCAAATGTATGAATGTGTTTAATGATTGTATTTGACCTAATTTTCTTTTTGAATGAATGAATGCACTCCATCTTAGGTGAATAAACGTAGAAGCTTTAAGGTGGTGAATAAGATGGCTCCAGTGAATGAATGTGGTGATTGAGTGAATGAACAGATGATATGCGCGTTAGTTCCTAATCTATTCTAAATGAAAGAATGCGGCGAGGTATGCATTTCTGATAAATGTAGTGTGTTTTTGCTTATTCTCTCCTTAAATGAATAAGGAACTTAAATGGATGCATGTACAGGCAGCCAGATGATGAATATAACTTTTCCTAAATAAGTGAATGAATAGCAGATGTATGAATGATGAATACAACTTTTCTTATGATGTATGAATGATAAAGGCAGATATAGGTTGAATGATGAATGCATCCTTTCTTATAATGGATGAAGGCAAATATATGTACAAGCAAATGGGTATTTTTTCCTAGAATGAATGTGTTATTGAGATCATTCTCTTCTTAAACTCATCATAGGAAAAACTTAGGTTAGAGAAAATTGAAAGAGTGAAGTGGTAGGCTAGGGTGGGGTAATGTGAATGAGATATCTCATGAAGAAATAGGTCAATTAAGGTGATGAAAAGGTTATAAAAGTTATAGAAAAGTAAGTTGAAATGAGATTTCGAGAAGGAGGAAAAAAGAAGTGAAATGTTCCTAGAAAGAGGAAAGGGGGAAGTTGAATGCAATGTGCCATAAAAGCGGTGAGGCAAAATGTCAATCATATGTGACTGAAGATGAACAAGTGATATGCCAATGTATGTGATTGAACAGTATGGTATCCTTGTTATTAGCTGGTCTAAAGATTTTTCAACTAAATATTTTCTTTTTACTTCTACTTTTTGCCTAGACCGCCCTTTGCGGGTTGTCGATCTAGCGAGGTATGCTATAATCTTTGCCTAGGACTCTTTTTACAAGTTTTTAACCTAGTGAGCTTCTTTTTCTTTTTCTTTTTTTATTTTTGAATTCAGCTTATCCACCTATGGTTAAGGCTTGGGATCTAATCGTGCTGTGTTCGATCAATTGAATCTGGACTTGCACCATTTGAAATGGCTAAAAATGCACTTTTGAAGACTGTGAACATAGAGTGCTATGTATTAAAGCTCATGCCATGGAGCTATCCAAATTAATAAGTAACTTCTATGGGTGCTAGCTTCATGGCCCCCAGTGTTTTGAATTCTTTTGCTTTGGTTATATGTTAAATGTCATCCTTTTTATCTTCTTGAGTACTACATTGATGATATCCCTGTTATTAGCCAATCTGAAGATTTTCTGACTAAATATTTTCTATCAAATTTTTCTAACTTTTGCCCAAGCTCATACTCTTAGTTGATTGGCTAAGCAAAAATTAGAAAACTCATTTTTTTAATGAGGGCAACTACAGTTGAAAAGAGAATGCTCAATCATTTGAGGCTTAAAGTAAATCTTTCTATTTTTATAGGCTTTAGAGTTTTGACATTTAGAGTCTTCTGACTTTTGGATTTTTATGTAAGCAAGAACCAAAAAAATGTTTGTCTTTTTAGAATGGTTCCCACAAGCTTTTAGGCTTTGAAGAAAATGATTGGACAAACTTCTTTCTTTGGAGACCTGAATTTGATACTTTAATTTTTTAGAGCCTATTGAGTTTAGACCTCTTTTAAAATTTGAAGGAAATAAGCAATCATTTGAATTTTGTTACCCCCAAAATTTTTCTTCTTTTTTTTATCTTTCATCTCACATTCAGAGATATTTCTCATGCCTTACAAGGAAAGTTCAAGTTTTGATCTTTAAAATTATATGTAATAGTGGTGAGCCATCATGAATTGTTTACGACACATATGGATTAAGCTAATCATGTTTGTTTCTTCTTTCTTTTTTCTTTTTTCTTTTTTCTTCTTTTTTCATTTTTCATTTTTTTAAATCTCTCAACTCACTTTCAAGAGTACCATGTTATGTAATGAGGTGAACAAATATGCTTATGAAAACTTAAACATGTTTTATTAAAATTTAATTATTTCAACATAGAAGAAAGAAACAAGTAAAAATGAAAACAAGAACAATATATCCCATCTTCATTGGATCCTTCCATGTCCTTTATTTGTACAATCTTGCAGTTAGTTAATAGTTATCTTATGAGGTGGCAGATCGAATGTTAAAAAGAGGGAACCTCGATTTTTAGAGAATTTAGGGATAACAATGAGGTATGGTGATAGGTGATCTTCAGGATTAGGTATTACACCTTAGTCTATAAGGTCTTAGATAGCTTGATGTAGGGCTTTGTAGTTGTCAATCAGGTGGCTAGGCTTTTCGTGATAATCACAGTATAGGTCATAGGGATAGTTAAGCGGAAGTACTGAGGACTGATGTTTGGGTATTAAAGATTGAATGAACTCCTTAAGCATCATGCATAAGGGCTTATTTAGATGGGTAAATCCATTGGAAATTTTCCTTGGCTTGGTTGCTTAGTCATTGCTTGCCCCCATTTTTAAATTCAAGCCCATCGAGTTCTCTAGAGCACCGTGTTGTTAGACTTCTCGAATCATTTCTTCTACGAATGCTATGATCTTTTGTTCCAATGCTACCATTGCCTTGTTCATTATGCCTTTAGTCACCAACTGACTCTCACCTTTAATTTTGGGTTTGGTTGCCATTTTTTTAATGGTGAAGAGTGTTTGAAAGAAGAAAGGGGTTAAGTCTTTTACTTTGAAGAGCCTGAGCAAAAAATGATTCTTATAGTTAGCATGATACATGGTTAATGTGATATGATGCATGCTTCGAGCACTTATAATGCTATGTTATGCTTAACTTGTATGGATGATTGTAAAATTAAAGGTTAATGATGATTCTAATATACGCATGTGATGTGTACATGATGTGCCTAGACATAATGTGACTGCAAATGCATATAGATACATAATGGATACATGTCACACCTATACTAATTAAGACGGTACAAGGTGAATGAAGTCTATATAATGGGTGATAAGTATAGTATGCCAAGTCCATGCATGGGATATAACTTTAAGTGCACGTGACACCTATATTAGATGAGGTAATGCTAGGTGGATGGTAATAGATGTATGGATCAATGATGCATGACTAAGCCTAAGTAGTATGCATGAAAAAGTAAAGTTATGGGATAGTGTTGTGTTTGTGCAACATATGTTTATTAATAAGGGCCCATGACTCTAGTACATGTATGTTAATTCTATTATGCCAATGCCATGCATGATGCTTAATGTTGTGCATAATTCTTAGTGATGCGTATTAATCATTAATCCATCTTTCAGGAGGGAGCTAAAGTTAATATGCTTTGAAAAATGTGATCCAAGTTTTTCCCTTATATTTATAAAAACAACTGAAAATAAATTCATTATCTTATTTTATTAAAGGAAAATTAATTGAAAAGATTACAAATGCTCACAACTAAACTAAAACAAAAAGGAAAAAAGAATAAGATTAATTAGAGGAGCTTCAAGCTTCTGGATCAGGTATCTACTTGGCATCAATGAGATCTTGGATGGCATGATGAAAAGTGGTGCACTTGTCTTTAAGATGGCCTATCACCTAATGATAAGCACAATATAAATCAAACATATAATTAGGTGGAAGAGGATCAATCCGTGGCTTGGGTGTTAATGGCCGCAGTTTTTCTTCTTTTATGAGCTTATTCAAGCACCAAGATAAAGGTTTGCCCAATTTGGAGAAATGGTAAGTCTTGACTATGTTGACATTAGTGACTTGGCCGAAATTATTATTTTGATGGGTAGATTCCCTATTCTTCTTGAATCCTCTATTCTGAAGTGCTAGTTCAAGATCAATAATTATGTCCTTAAGCCGTTTCTATATGGTAATGCCTTTAGCAGAGAAACCAACATTCATATAGCTATTAGCATTCTTGATAAACATCTTGATCTATCGAAATCATCAGGCTTGTTCCTCATTTTAAGTACCTTATCCCTCTATCATTTTAAATATTCTAAAAAGAACTCATTGGGTTTTTAGTGCACTAATTCCAAGTCCTTGAGGGTCGACTTGATAATTGTGTTGTTTAAGTATTGCTTATTGAATGCATGCACCAAGTCTTCCCAGTTCACTTTGACCTTTTTTTCTAAGCTATGGTACCAATCCAGGGCCTACCCAGTTAAAGACATACTAAACAAGCTTACCATTTGTGCTACCGATAGATGGGTTAACCTCACAGCTACTGTATACTACTTCAAATAAGTCCTCGAGTTAGAAGTGCCATCGAACTTGCTTAAATTTAGCATTTTGAATTTGTAAGGCATGGCATGATCAGACTTCAAGTTGATGTCTTCTAAGTTGATGTTTTTGCCCCCAGTCACTAGATAACTCATGGCTTCTAGTTTTTCATTCAGCTTTTTGATAGGATTTTCCTTATCATACTTATATGGTGGAACCTCATTATAACTGGGATTAACTAGCGGTATTTCTTCAAGCCTGATCATCTTTTTGGTCATCCGTTTCTTTCTTACCATTGTTAGTAGTAGAAGGTTAGCCTTTTGATAGTGCCCTGGTCATGGCAGCCATCATCATTTTCTCTGTATCTTAAAGGATCTCATTTAACATGGCTTTTGTTACTACTTTGTCTCCAGACATGGTTGCTCTTCCTTGGTAGGTTGAGGATGGATCAATGGTGGTTGTAAAATAGAGGGTTAGTGCTAATGCATAAATTGTCTAAGATGATGCATGATATGTGTGTCTTATGTATGAATAATGTCTCAGGAACAAATATGATCCATGCATATGTGTGGATTCATGGTATGGATAGTTACTACATGAGTGAAGTGTATGTAAGTTTACACGAAGTGTGTTTACAATGCATGAGTACTAAGATGGAAATATAAAAGTTCATAGGATATATATGGTATATAAAGACAAAAATATACAAAGTTTATGTCATGAAGCAGATATAATGTTATGTACATGAAGAAAAAAAAGGATACAAGTTAGGATGTATAAGGACAAACATAAGCAATAAGCCTTCTAACCTTATTCCTCCGACACACGTGTTCTTAGCAATTCTTCCTAGGTGGGCTTACCTAAGCATCATTAGGGGATGTATAGGTTCGATTATGGGTCCAATTAGGCCCAATGACCTCTCATATTTAAAACACATGCAAGAATAGTGGCCTATAACATTTAAGTCTTGTTTAAGGTGAAATTAGGTTAGGCCTTCAAATAAGGTTCAATGTAATAGGCCCATATAGCAATCATAATGCAATCACAAACTCTTAAGATCATGTAACCCAAGGGAAGTTGCTAAGGTTGACTATATAGGCTCGTGGTTCAGTCTGTAAAGGCTTAGTGGTTCTCACAAGCAGGGGTCCCTCCCAACCGGTCTTTCTAATTAAAGATAATAGCGACTGGTTAATTCACTATTTTATATACCCAAAGGCACAAGGCTTGTGAGTGATAGATATGCTACCAATCTCTCATTCTTGAATGAAAATTAGGTTCATGGTTCGCAACACCATCCATGGTAAAGAGGGACACAATTTATATAAGATAAAATGTATGGGACTGATAAAAATTAGAATAGTAGAAGGTATATTATTTAGGCACTTTCAGATTTAATTCTTAGTCCCTAGTGGAGTCACCACTGTAGATTTATTGTATTTTATCGGGGATAAGGCAATTAGTGTTTGGAGTCACCACCTAGCTTTACACTAGGAGCATTAATCTTTTGCCTAGAAAAAGTTCGAAATCAGATCTTATTTATGCTCCAATAATATACCTTCCTTTATGTTTGAACGTTTATCAGTCTCATATCATGCAAGCAAACATTATAGTTAAAACATTCATGTCACCTTTTCACTTTGAGAGAACAAATTACAATATTAAGAATATACAACAAGCATAAGTGTGTGTTGAACATTCACAAATCAGGTTATTCATTAGTGGTGATTTGAGCTGATAACTACCCATAATTCCATAAGAATTAGTGGTAATTGCCCAACTTCCATCTCTAGTAGATTGACCTTTGTTAAAATACAATTTTATGTGACTTTTATTAAGGAAAACTCAAAACCATTTTATTAAGAAAACACTAATTAATTATGTAAAAAAATATTGATGTGAGGTCAGGCATTTGGCATGTAAAATAAGTTATTAAATTACCTATTATAACCCAAAATAGTCAAAAGAAATAAATTGTACAAAACCAAATAAACAAATAAAATATAAGTTATTTGGTCCGATCTCTGTGTCGTTAAGTCTGTGTGGACTCATTATGGCTCTGGTATACGTCCGTGTAGACTACGATGTATCATGGCTAATATGTCCGTTCGGACCTCCTATCCAGTAAGAATAGTCACTTTTATACAACTCATGGAAAAAGGTTAGTAACACAAATAATGGTCTGTAAGGACTAAATAATAGTACTGAACTAAATAATAACAACATGTGTAATGCAAATATGAATGGTTATACTGCATGTCCAGATAATGATTATAAATAAGAGAATGGCAGACCAATCATGCAAAGGAAAACATAAAGATATTTACAAGGACTAGACTTCAGAATATATGTCCATGCAGACTACACTCCTCATGAAAGGAAGTTTATGCAGACTACAAAACAGGATAAATATACACAAAATATGGTCATCTATACGGACTATGATCCTTATGAAAGGGAGTCCGTGTAGACCTTATATTAATTCCAGCATATCAATAATATTCATATTAAGAAACAGAATAGTCATACAACATGATAACAGCATGTAAACATGTCAATTTGGTAAGTAGAATATGTTAAAACATAGTATACAAAGTAAACAAAAAACTATTCTCGAACAATAGTCCGCCTGAATGTCAGATCACACATATATCAATATATTTAGTCTGTGTAGACCTTGTCATGCTTTAAGATAAGTTTATGTGATTAAAGTGTCAATTCTAGAATGATTATAACATTTTAATGGTCAATTACATACAATTAAACAGCTCAAAACAACAACCTACTCTTATAATCAAAGTGAGGATTACATAGAATCTCCTCACATGATGACTAAGCTCTAGAGATTATAGATTTACAGAAACAATATAAATAGATGAATGAACAAGATAAGCCTTAGATCTTTACCTTGTAAAGAAGCTTCAAGCAATAATACAAAAGGTTGGATTTTTAGAAAAAATATTGTTTTGAGTGTGGGCTAAAGACTAGAAGATCGATCTTACTTTGGAGTCCTTTTCTAACATCTCGAAACAGTAGGTTTTGGCTTTCTCAATTACCTCTTTGGCTCCCTCTTAATTCTCCCTTGAGAAAGGGTATTTATAGGTTTGGTAGAAAGCTTTCCCATCCAGAAGAGGCAAAGTTCTAATGGGATTAAGAGATAAAGTCCAAACAGGAAGTTCACGCTTTTAAAAGCTTTTTGTCAATAAATCCGTGTAGACTTTGGCTTCTAGGTCTATATAGACCTAGTTTTTAAGTCCACCCTAGCAATTTATAGGCCTTAGGCCTAGTTTTGGGCTAAATTTATTTTAATCCTTGCAGACGTGGTCTTTGACTTCTCCAGGCAGACCTTGGGCCGTGGACCTACTGTTCTAGGTTGGATCTTAGTTGGTTGGTGCGAACCTCATAGTAGTAAGTCCGGGTAGACTTGTGTCATGTTGGTCTGTGCAAACTTAGTTTTTAGGTTACTTACCTTGTTGCTTGAGCCTGTCTCTGGTTATCATTATAGGCTCAAAAGTAAAGTGTCTACACATATGAATAAATATTTTATTTGATTTATAGATATAAACAAATAGTGATAAGATATTTAGCTCTTAGTTACAATTTTTTTGATAAGTGAGAATACTCTTTATTTTTTTTATAGTTGAGAATACTCTTTACTATACTCTTTTGCATTGTCTATGTTTAATATATAAGAATCATGAAACATTTTTTCTATATATGTGAATAAATATTTTATTTGTTTTATTGATATAAACAAATAGCGATAAGATATTTTGCCTCTAGTTATAATTTTTCTTTAACAATTTTACAATAGTGAAGGAAAAATCTGATTGTTAAAAGGACTCTTTAATGACTAGATTTGACTCGATAGTTAAATTTTTTTAATGATTAGATTCAAATTTGGTAATCTATACTTCTAACAAAAGGGCTTTTTAACAATCAATTACAAATGGATTTTGCTAATCATTATAGAGTTTTAACAATTGTATTTTGTCTTTTAACAATTAGATATCCTTCATTGAAGGTCATTTTTCTTGTAGTTCATATATCATAAGGTAAGTCGCTCAATTGAAAAAAGTCCAAAGACACGAGTTGAAAAAGAAGAAATAAATAAGATCCCATATGGTTAAGCTATAGCTATAGATCTATTTTATTTACAAGGTTATGTACAAAACCCGATGTCTCACATACTCTAAGTGTTTTAAGGAGTATCAAGCAAATCTTGAAGAGTGTTGCTGGATAATAGTCAAGAATATATTTAAGTACTCAAAAAGCACTAAAATTTTGTTCTTGACATCGAAATTCCAAACTTATTATTCAAGATGATATGAGCTTCCAAACTGATAAAAATGATAGTAAGTTGTAATCCAATCTCGATTTACTCTTAATGGCAAAGCGGTTCGCTAGAAAATTTCTAAAACAGCAGATTCTAAGCCTAATACGTTGCTAATTCTAAAGTAACTAAAAAGCAATATGGATCAAAAAGCTCATTATTGAACTAAGAATGGTTCCAAGTATTGTTGCTCCTTCAGTAATAAAAATAGAGCCATCACATAAAATGACCCAAGATATATTAAGGCATTATCATTTTATTAGAGCTATCAAAAAGAGAAATGTTGTATAAATGAGGGTTCAAATGAATGTCAACATAATTGATCCGTTCAATAAATTCTTATTGTAAAATGAGCATGAATTCATGTAAGTTCATTTGGTATGAGATACACAAATGATTGGCTTTAGTGCAAATGAAAGCTCCCATAATTTTAGGTTCTACAATTTTTTTATGCAATAAAATAATGGTATCTTTTTATCAATAAGTTTACACCATTCAAATATTTATATGATAAAGTCCACAAAATAATATATCTTATAGAAGGGATCATGATGAGATTTGTGAGATACTTACTACATATAAAATTATGATGGTCAGATCTTATATCTTGTAGAAGGAATCATAACGATATTATCCTTAAAAATCCTTAGCAATAATATTAACAAAAATGGACATTTTTAATATAAACAAATTAGAACATATTATGTGTCTTTCTTATTCTCATAAACTATAGTATTAGAGATAGCAAAGCTAATATATGGATGCTGGTTAATGAGAGAAAATACAATGGATTAACTCATTAGAAGAATCCATATGGATAGCTATTTAATGCTAATGAAATGTTCTCTTTATTACAATTGTGTAAGTGATCCTTAGGCTTGGCATCACTCTAGTATCTTGAGTGCCTAATATCATACTTTATAGGATGTTACTTTTATTGGATCACATATAATATAAAAGTTATATCTTGAGTGCCTAGTATCATATAATTTTATAGGATCTTATATCTTAAGTGCCTAATGTCATATTTTTACTTGAAATATAAGTTAAAAATCATATCTAAATTTATAATTAGTCTTAAAAAACAATTGAACAAGGGATCAAAATGAAAATTAATTACAGACTTAATTTAATAAATATGAGATATTTATAATATTACTATGATATATTAATAATAAGATTGATTTATAATATATCCTATAACATGTTACTTGTATTAGATCACATATAATTTTATAGGATCTTATATATTGAGTGCCTCATATCATACTTTAATTTGAAATACAAATTAAAAATCATATATAAATTTATAATTAGTCCTAAAAAATAATTGAACGATGGACTAAAATGAAAATTAATTATAGATTTAATTTAATAAATATGAGATATTTATAATATTAATATGATATATTAATAAAGTACATGATTGATTTATAACATATCCTATATTTAAAGGATTAGGATTGGATATATCAAATATAAAAGGATTATGTATTGGAGGCTTAATTTAGTCATAAACCTAATGGATTAAGGTTAGAATTATTATTGTTCTAAAGATATCCATGAGATAGGAGAACTTTATACAATTTACAATACAATAAAGAATTAGAAAATATAATGTGCTAGTACACGTGTTGTTTATTCTCTTATCTCTTTTAAGGACCCAAATGTTCATTATTCACGTGGGTATTCTTAAAGGCTAAGCAATTGGATTGGTAGCGGTTGGCTACAACCCGACTTGAAAGGCTAAATAAGTTATGATTTATCAGAACCAATTAGTACTCAAATTTAACTTATTAAATTGTATGAATTATATAGAATAATTAAAAGTTGATTTGTTAGGTAGAAAATAAATTTTGATTTTTCGTTTGTTTATGCATGTTTTATTTTCTAACACCTTTTTACTATTATTTTTTTGATTAAACATTTATTTTTTTATAATATCATCGTTTAGGGCATAAATAGAAATGAAATCCTTAACGAAGTGAAAAGTAGCTAGATTTTTAACCACTCAGTTACAAGTAATTATTATTTTCTAACACTTTTAATTAACATGAGGATATATTAAAAAAATTATATAGTTTCGATCATATTAACAAATTTTTTATTATGTAGAAAAAAATTAAATCTATAATGGAGAGAGCAATAATTTAATGCCCACAAATTTAGACCAAAAATTTATGCTCTTATTCGAATGCCACTTATAGTTTAATTTCATTTATTCTAAATACCACTTATGACAAGAGGAATTAAGATTGCCTCCATTTCTATCTTCAAATTCTCATCTAATTCATTGACAGAAGGAGTTAGCACCCAATTACACCAATTATAAGTGCTTTAAATCAATTCGACCGGTCCACCAAAATGAGAATTGTTTGGTCGTTGTTAGGTTGTGACTTGAAACCGCCAAATCCCTCTCATCCATTAATTGATATATAGCTTCTATCAAATAATTCAACATCATTGTTGACCTTAGCTTAGTTCCTTTCAGTGTCACAAACATTAACTAATTAAACCTATTTATTAATTAGGTGGATCGTGGAGTAAGTTGGGCATTAATTGAACATTAATTATGTGGAAGTCATGTTAGGCATATACTAGTACTTCAAATTAATTGTGTTGGTACAATTTTGGAGATAACCTCTGGTCTTGCTAACTTGCTTTGAAAATCAGATATTTTTCAAATAAAATATTGTAATTATATTTAAAAATAAAAAATTTATATTGTATTATTTTCAAAATTGAGAATTATTTGACATAATTGTTCGATTCTAAATAATATGGTGCAACACAATTCAATATTTTAGATAATTTAATTATTTTTTTTAAAAAATGGTGTTTTAAAATGTAGAGATGTTACATTAATTAATAGCCACTGACATATAAAATACCTCTCATTTAATAAAACAACTATTTATATAAGTATAGGAAATAAACAAATACCCACATATACACGGTGCAATTACTCTCCAAATATAACTAAAGATATTTATTCAACTATTTTTAAAATAAAATTTTCAAATAATACAATTTATAAAATCAGCAATCAATAATTTTCATTTGTAATGCACTTTTTCTTAATTGGGAAAAAAGACTTGTACAATATTAAAAAATTATTCAAGATTGACAGTGGATATTGGCTCAGATAGATGAGAACTTAAGTTCTCTTAAAAATGTTATGGTATCAATTTCAT
>CANXYI011141451.1:0-12634 GCA_948208565.1 Hura crepitans | reverse complement strand
ACAACAATCTTTTAATTTTTTTTATTTAATAATACATTTTTCAATTTAATAAAATTTCCATTTCAAGTAATTTTTAATAAGAATTTAAATATAATTATAAAAATATTTTAATCAAAAAAAAAAGTTCTATACATGTTTTAGTAGTATATATTAAGCTTAACAGTACTATAAAAGTCACTCAAACTATCCATCCTGCCAGCATTATGATTGAAATCTATGTGTCTAACAATTGCTATTTTTCTCCAATTTTCTATAGAAAATAATAATTAAATGTTTTTTTAGATGTAATTTTTGTTAAATTTTGTGATTTTAAAGAAAACAAGCCACCGGCTTTTGACGCGGCATTTTTATTTACTTATCTAATATTTTATAGAAGTAAATTTAATTATGCTATTTTTTAATTGGACATAGACTAATTTTTATCCAATAAAAAATTAATGTGATAAAAATTAAAAATAAAAAATTTAATATAAAAACAATTTAGTATAAAGATCTAGTATAAAAAAACATAAAACTTTCAAAAACTCTAAATATTTTTTGCCTTCTTGTTCATCAAAACTATATCTAAATTTTAGTATTATATATGAGCAACCATACTTTTTATCACAATGCTAAATGAAAGTGATAAACGAAAGTTCCTTTTCTCTAAAAATGTTGTATTTGTAATTTTTTTTTTAATAATTATACCATTTGAATTGAGGGTAGAAATCAAATCCTTAATTAAGAAAAAAGTATTCATACTCTTAATCATTAAATTATAAATACTTTTTACATTTATATATTAATATTGATAATGTTAATATATTTCAATAATCAAATTCGTGTCAATCATTAATTTGGTCATCTTATAAAAACAATGGCCATATACACTTCAATTTTGAACTTCATCTTAGGTTTTTAACTTTTAAATTAAAAATGACTAAATTTCTATTCTAGCATTTGGTTATAAGATTTGAGATAATTGATAAAAGTTTTATACTAAATAACTATATTAAATGTATTTGATGAAATTTTTTAAATCAACTATTGATAGCATATTCTTTCTTTAATTTGTCGTTGTTTCAAAACGAAGGTTTTGGAATTTTTTTCTTATCAATTGATAGCTGATTATATTTTATTTTTAATTTAAACTATAATGCCGATTTTATGAACTACAAGTTATATATACTTTTAAATTATTTTTTCGTCAATAAATAATATATATTAAAATTTTATAAATAATAATTAAAATAGCTATAACGTTAATTTTTCACACGATAAAAATATATTTTTATGCATATCAAATCATTTTTTAATTTAATTCTTAATATATATTAGATAACATATTAAAAAAATAAAAATACTTAAGTATATGTACATAGAGAATATATCTTTAATAGTAATTTAACATATAAATACTAACTATTACGCTTATAAACTTTTTGATATTAGGAATCAGTAATTGACTTTTGATTATTCGCAACAACTATTGGATATCAACTATTTTAAATCTCAAAATTAAATAGGCCCTTAATTTTAATAGAATTTGATTTATCAAACTTTATCATGTTGGTGATCAAATTAACTAAAAAATTAACTTTTCAATCAGATTATTTTTAAGAAAAAAAAGGTGTTTAAATATAATAATTAATAAAATAATCTTAATCAATTCATGAATGATTCCTGAAAGAATGACACTGTCATGTTTTTTACTAAAAATTTGGAAACACTAAAAATATACAAAAGGGTCTGCTTGAAGGATTTAAAAAAAAAAGAAAAAGAGGGATTGGTGGTTAAAATAGTTTTTGAATCTTTTGAGAAAAAGCGAGACGAACTTTGTTTGATGGTATAAAAAAATATTAATGTTTGTCATAATTGAATCCAACCCATTTCTTTAAGTGTTTAAGTAAGGTAAAAGATCTAAAAGCATTCAATTTTGTAATTATCAATTTATACCACAAATCAAAGCAAATGTTCTTTCTTAAACGAGCCGCTAATCTCCACTAGATTGTGTGATCATTAAGCCGTCAAACGGCATAGAATTGGAGATGACGTATCCTATGACTATGCAAAATAGAATCAAATTATGAAACATTTCCGTATATTTTTGTTTTTCAATTTTGAGTAAAAGTTGAAAGTTATGTCTGAAGTTTGTAAAATTGATAACATTTATTCCTCAATTATTTTTTTGTCAATTTTTACATTTAAATTTTCAAAATAAATAAAAATTATTATTTCTAATCAATTTTTGCTCCCTAAACTTTCATTATTTTGATTGTTAAATTTATCAATTTTAAAAATTTCAGAGCAAAAATTATCTATTTTAAAAATATGATGGCTTTTTCTTATTTTTAAAGTCATCATAAGAACATTTTGAGATAAAATAAAAATTTAAAAATAAATATTATGTATTTCGTAAAGTTTAAAGGTAACCTTTAACCTTTATCATTTAATTTCATACATATATCCATAAGCAGAGCTAAAAAATTTTGTTTAAGTGGACCGAAAACGCAATACATTTATATTACTTTACAATATATATTTTAAATATTAGGATTTATATATTACAAAATAAGATGATAAATGAAAAAAATAAAATTTTATTTTTCACTATTTAAGTTGAAATTGTCACTTGTAGCAATTTTCATAATTTGTAAAAAAAATGCTCACTCATTAGAAAATTATTTGCAAATAGATTTTTTTTTTACTTTTTAATTAGTTATTCTTTCACAACAAAAAAATATTTAGTATTTTTTATAATATATATACATAATTCAAGCATTAAGTTGCATCTAGTTTTTTTTAGTCCTTAATTAATTTTTTTTAGTGATTATAGAGAAATAATATAGCAAATAAATACAAAAAAAAAAAAATCAAATGGGTCAAATATATGTTTTCCTAATTACAGAAATAACCACCTATTACAATTTAGTATGATGAAAATAAATCAAAATTCACTTATAAATTATAAATAAATAGTAAAAGAATTAAAAATAGTATTTGAAACACCTTATTTTTTTAGTATAAAAAATTTTTTGAAACTGGTATTACTAATTTGTACTTTGTCAGGAAAAGAGCAAAAGATTGAATTTTGATTTATTTATCTTTTACTTTTTAGGCTTTCATTTTAAAAAGGGAAATTGAGAAACTTTTAATATATTTTATTTGTATTTAAATAAAATATAGTATCATAATAAAATTTATTTAATTTTAATTATTTATTTTTATTTGAATTTTATTTTTATTATATGATAGAGATATATTTTTGACTTTTAACTAATATGTTATTAATATATGGTCGTAAATTATAATATTTATAGGAATCATTTAAAGATTTTTGTAGAATTAAATAAAAAAATTTATTTGTTAACATCAGTATTTTATTTGTGTAGTGAAAAATTTTAACAAATTAATTAAATAAAAAGAAAATTTTGACTAAAAAATTAATTTAAAATAAATTTTATTCATTTCACTAAATTAAAAAGTAAATTTTAATTTTTTATCGTTTAATTTTGGACCACCCCGGCCCACTCCAAGAGCAGGGTGCTAATATTATATTCTGAATTAGAGGTGTTCATGGTTAATCGATTTTTTTATTAATCGGTGAATCGATTCGAAATCGAATTAAATTTATGATTAATTGAACCGATATTTATGGTATATAGTTTTTATTTTTAGAAACTGACAGTTAGCCATTAGTTAACGGTTAATCGGTTTATATATTTTTTATATTTTATTTTTCATACCTAAAAATATTTTATTTTATAAATATTATGATGCACTAGTCTCTAAAATATTATAATGCATATTTTTAATAAACAAATAATGAATTATCTCTTAAATCAATTATATATATTTTGATGGGTGTATAGTGGACATATTATTATTAATTTTATGTAAAATATATCTAATTCATGCAATTAACTATATCAACTTTATTTTTCTTTTTATTTTTTTATTTCAAGTATTATATTTTATTTGTAATTTTATTTTTAAGCACTTTTAATCATTTGAAAAAGATTTTATAATTTGTATAATTTTATTATATTTATATGTTAAAAATTTTAACGATTTTAATGATTAATCGAAAAGTCGATCCGAAAAAATTGATTACAAATCAAAATTAATATAATTATTAACTAAAATTAATGAATTAATTAATAAAATTATTCATAAACAGATTAATCAATTCATAAACAACCCTACCCTAAATGCACCACATTCAACACCCCTTTTTTTTTTAAAAAAAAAAAAAGATTTTACTTTAATTATTCTCATTATTAAATATAGATGGTTTCTCGTGGAGGAAGAAATTTTTTAATGGACCCCACAGCTTCCTTTTGCTAAGCTAACCGTTCGTGGGCTGACAACGTTTTGACCGTTGCAAACAATTGTTTTTAAATCTTCATTTGAAAAAAATTAACACTAGCATCCGTCCACTTATTACTCTTTCCACACTACTTCACCCTCAGCTTCAGATTCTCTTTTCTCGCAAATTTGATCATCGCGGAGTGCAAGAAGCAAAAAGTGTAGTGACAATAGAACCTCACTTCAAAATATGACCTTCCCCGCTTTACTACCAACCGTCCGATCTGCCTCTAAATCAACAGCTCAGTTTCGCCCCCATATTAACTCGCAAAATCGCAATCTTGATCTCCTTTCCTTTCTTTCCTTTCCATTTCTCCATTTAGCTGCGACTCATAGTTCACCGATTCTTCAACTTTCCCTGAAAAATTAGATTTTGAGACATCACTCCAACTGGGTGGGAGAGAAAACCATCAGGTTATGTTTGGATAGGGAGAAAATTTAGAATGCCAGTATCAACCAGGTCAAAACTCAACAACCAAGTAGAGGACAATGGGCCAAACACAGAGCAAAGAGCAAGACCAAGATCAGATCTTGATGGGACAAGCATAAGCAATCCATTGAGAAACCCTCATCATGGCTTGAAAGAAAAGATGAAAGCGCTGACTCTATTATATGAGCAGCAAAAGAAAGCATCTTTAGCTCTCAGGAATCAGTCTCCAAAAAATGAGGAGAAAAGATTCTCAACACATCCAAGCGTGGATCTCCTCAGTTCTTCCAAAAAAAGAGAAAATGATTTTAAAGAAACAAAAGGTTCAGAGCAAGAAAATGTAATGAGAGAGAACGCAATGCCTACAATCCCTACATTGCCTAGTCTGAAGCCTAATTATGCAATCACAAGAACCTTTGTGCTGCCAGAGCCACCTACGGATGATGCAAAGGAGAATCTTGTGATGGGTCCAGATCGTGTTATTGGGTTCTCTTCATGCGCAAGAAGGCCAACCATTTCGACTACGGTGGCAAGAAAGCTTTCAATGGGGAGTTCAGTGCCACAAAGTGAGCCAAGAGGGTTTCCTCGGAGCAAAAATGTTCAAGAATTGGGAAAATTGGAGGCTGTTTCGGAGAAAAATGAGGTTAGTGGAAGTAGGATTTTAGTGTTTGTTAGACTTAGGCCAATGTCCAAGAAGGAAAGAGAGGCTGGTCTGCGCTGCTGCGTGAAGATTGTGAACAGGAAAGATGTGTATCTGACTGAGTTTGCTAATGAGAATGATTATCTTAGGTTGAAGAGGCTTCGTGGCCGCCATTTCACTTTTGATGCTTCATTTCCAGATTCTACTCCTCAACAGGAAGTTTACTCCACCACGTGAGTGCTTACAATTTTGACGTTTCTTGTTCTTGAATTTACAAATCTGGTTAATGTTGATTAATACTTGCAATTGATATATTTGAGATCCTAATCATGGCATGCTAGAAGTTGAGATTATATTTCAATTTTCGTTTGTTTTTATTTTAATTTGGTAGCCAGGGGGTCTGGTTGCTGAGGAAATGATCTTATGAGTCTAATGGTTTGCTATTTTCAGCTTATAGGAAAACAGAACATAAAACCCTCTAATATGCTTAACAGTAGTTCTAAGCATCCCTTCGACGGAGTCTTTCTTCAGCTAATGTAAATGACGAATTATAGGATTTCTCTGCAATCAAGTATAATTAATGTCTTACAACATTCTTTTTCTTACATTTGCTACATAATTTGTTTGGTTTCTGAGAGAATGATGTTGCGAGTCTAATGATTTAGCCGTTTCGGATTCCAGGAAAAATAAAATAAAATAGAACCCTCGAATTAATGATTCAGATGGTTTGCTTTAGGGATGCGAATGGTGACTACTCAGCTGCATGATTTGATTCCCTTTCTGCTACATATTCCTGAGAAACCAGATCAAAGATAAAAGGCTTAATACGGAAAGTTCTGGAGCTAAATGCTGTCCATATCCCCATGCATAAAATTTAATTTGTACAGATATTTAACCTTCACCAGTTCTGAGTGTTGTATGATTGAAAAATCAAGAGAAACTGCTGAGTGATTTTTAACCAAAACGGGCCGCAAAAATAAATTGAATTTCAGGACAGCAGAACTAGTTGAAGCAGTACTACAAGGAAGGAATGGATCAGTATTCTGTTATGGAGCCACAGGTGCTGGAAAAACTTATACAATGCTTGGGACAGTGGAGAATCCTGGAGTGATGGTTTTGGCAATTAAGGATCTTTTTACCCAGATTAGACAAAGAAGCTGTGATGGAAACCATGTGGTTCATCTTTCATATCTTGAGGTTTATAATGAAACTGTCAGAGATTTGCTCTCTCCTGGAAGGCCTCTGGTGCTTAGAGAGGATAAACAGGTTGGCCCTCCACTCTAGTTTAATTAATTGACGGTGTCATATTGCACTACTTGCCTTGTACAATGGAAGCTGGCCCATACTTAATTAAGATAATTGTAATTTTAATATTTTGTTTGATACAAAAATTATGTATAACGATATTAGTTCCAATGCAACAGGGAATTATAGCAGCTGGCCTTACTCAGTACAGAGCTTATTCTACAGATGAAGTAATTTCCCACTTCCATAAATTACACGTTTGAACTTTAGCAATGATTCAACCGGAGAAGTTTTGAATGTTCTTATATTTGTCGTGTCAGGTAATGGCATTACTCCAAAGAGGTAACCAAAACCGAACAACTGAACCAACTCGCGCGAATGAAACCTCTTCAAGATCACATGCTATTCTGCAGGTAATCATTATCCTAATTTTCCTTCCTATCATTTCCTTCCTATCATTTAATTTCTTTAAAGATATGTTATACTTCTTTCAGGTGGTTGTTGAATACCGAGTTAAGGATGCTTCCATGAATGTTGTCAATAGAGTGGGGAAGCTCTCACTTATTGATCTTGCTGGATCAGAAAGAGCCCTTGCGACTGATCAGAGAACACTTAGATCACTTGAGGGAGCCAACATAAATCGGTCGCTACTTGCTTTGAGCAGCTGCATCAATGCCCTTGTCGAGGGCAAAAAGCACATACCATATCGAAACTCCAAGCTAACTCAATTGCTCAAGGACTCATTAGGAGGAGCTTGTAACACTGTAATGATTGCTAATATCAGTCCAAGCAATCTCTCATTTGGTGAAACTCAGAACACCCTGCACTGGGCTGATAGAGCCAAGGAGATCAGGACTAAGGTCATTCTTTTTTTCTTTTCCCAGCTATTGCCTATGGCATTTTACAGTCATTGTTCTAATATAATTCATTTTGGCTGTTAATTGCAGGCATGTGAAGCAAATATGGAAGTACAACATCTATCAGAATCTGATATTGATCAGGCCAAACTGTTGCTTGAACTGCAAAAAGAGAATCGTGAATTGCGTGTACAATTAGCCCGCCAGCAACAGAAACTACTAAAACTCCAAGCACAATCTCTGGCTGCTAATTCCCCAACTCCTCCGTCAGTTTCCTCTCTCTTGACTACTCCATCTTCCGCCCAACCAAATGAAAAAAGAAAAACAAAGACCACCCTCTTAGGTGGGAATTGTTTCACACCGGAATCTAAGAAAAGGGCAACAGATGATGCAGTTAGAGAGCTTCAGAAGATAGTCAAGGCATTAGAGGCTGAGATTGAGAGAATGAAGAAGGATCATGCTTCACAGATAAAGCAGAAGGATGACCGAATTCGTGAGCTTTCTCGATTGAGCGAAAAAGGGTTGCAAGGAGTTAGAGTGGAAGGTGCAAAAAGAGTGGTTACTCGAACTAGCTTAAGACCAAAGGAATCAAACATTGGTGAATTAAAGAGCCCAAGTCATCGGTTCAAGTCACCGGTTGCAACTGCAAAGAAACGAAGCTTTTGGGACATAACAACAGCAAACAGCCCGTCAATGGATATAATGAAAGGAAGGAAAACCAGAAGCCATTTAACAACTGCAGAGCCTGCTGCTGCTCCTTCCATGCTTCTTCAGGTACAGCGACTTCTTTCCATTTCCACTTTCATTGTCTTATGAAAAATATAAATAGGCAGGCTGGTAATAATCATTTTGATTTTTATGTATATATTTATGTTTCCTGTTTCCATGATTCAGCCAGGTTTTGCTCGTCAAAGACCCTGAAACTTTGAGCCGGCAAGCAGAAAAGGCAGCAATGCACATTGGAGAACAGTCTGCTTTAGCTGGCGTTTGGCATCGAAGGTGGTAATCAATCATGTTTTCCTGTATTACCAGCTGTGATAAAAAAATTTTACAGAATTGTTGTTATGTTGATTTCTTTTCCTCGATCAGTACATATCTCAAAAAAAATGATTATTTATTCATTCATGTGCTGAATTAACTTGTCATCTAAATTTGATGATTGTTATTCAAATGTTCCACTAGCCTACTAACTAAAGCTTTCTTTTATTTTATTTTATTCCTTGCCTGCAAAGCATTTGTTTGTGTTGCATGTTAAAGAACTACTCTAGCGATATGAATTGGCATAGGAATCTACAACTGCATCTGGCCAAGTTAATTGATGTTAGGTCCCTTTGAAAGAATCGGATAGTTCTTCAGTACGAACTTTTTTCTTTAGTACATATATCGTTGAAATTTTTTTTTTTTTTTTTATAAATTTTAACCGGACCCTAAACCCTGAATTCAATGGCAAGTACCACTTCTGATTAAGAAAAATAATAATATTATTCTCCTTTGATTGCAAAAAAATATATATATCATCTATTCTCCTTGGAGACATTGTAATGCTTTTGAATTTGGCCATTTCCTTTCTCCTCTTTATGGAACAATCAAGAATATTAACTCTTCATCTTGCATAATTCTTATTAAATAAAAACAGCAGCTTTCATGTTCAGACATTATACAGGTGTCTTAATGTTTCGATGTTTCTTACTCTTAGCAATTGACAAATTTTGTTTGTTATGTTTCAATGAGATTATATCGAAAATATTCAACTGCCTGACCTTAGCAAGAATATGAGATTAACAGTGAAAATTCCATAAAAAATAAAAAATACTACAAATGAAGCCATTGGAAGTCAGAAGGGGAAAGAATTTCAAGTTCCAATCATGTCTAACAGATCTTAAGCTTTTGGAGCATTCGTTTTTCCCTGCTGACTTTGCAATATATTAAGCACTCAACTTGTTGGACTTTGGCATTGGAACTTTTGAGTACCTCTTTCGGCTACTTGTCTGAAGCAGCTTAACCTTCTATTCCCACTAGTGTTATTATTGGTCATATTCTACAACAATGTTATCCCATTACTTGCTGCGGCTTGATCACCTCGCAGGGGGGCACCACCACTAAAGTTAGTCTTAATACTTATTGGGCCCCAGTTATTATCCTTTACCAAATACGGTATTTCCAACTTTTTAACTTTTATTTAATAAAAAAATGATTTAACGGCTGCAAAATAAAAAATAATGAAAAAAAAAATAAAACAAGAAGTATTAAAAAATAGAAAGGATCATAGGTTTCATATAATTGAAGTTCTCGTGATCAAACACCATTCTCTTTTCTTCTCTATGGGATGTTGATCTCCTTTGATAATGGGTTACAAAAATAAAATTATGAATTGAACGTGAGATTTCTCATATTTAATGTGATATAGTTCAAGGAGGATAAATGGTCTTTTGAGTAATGCAGGACAAGTTAATGACATATGTATACTTGAAGGACTAATTATACGTGCAAGAGCAAGAAAGGTATAAATTTGCTTTAGGAACTTGGCTAGAGTTTACATTAAAGAAATAAATGAACTCACCAAGGAAGAGAACAACAAGCTCACTAAGCCAAAGAAATTAAATGGGCAGTCTATTAGTCTCATTTGAGTGTGTGGAGCATCAATAGCAAGTTAAGAAATCCATTCAAAGAAATCTATGCGTATGGCCCATTCTAAAGAGGGAAAGGTCTTGTTTATTTAGCCTTATTCATCTAGGTTTAGTTTAGTGAATAAGAGCCATGTTTGGCAAACACTTTTTTAATGCCTTTTTATAAGTATTCTTTATTGTGCCTTCGAAACAAGGCCCTTGAATTTGATCTTCCTATTTGTTTTTTTTTCTTTTGCATGTTTTTTTATTTTTCTTTAATTCTTCTTTTTTTTTAATATATTCTAATGTGTAACAACAGAATTTGAAGCAAACAGTTCAAGGAAAATATTTGAAGAATAAGTAACACAATCAACTTACTTGATGAGAAGAAGAAGAAGAAGAAGAAGAAGAAGAAGAAGAAAAAATATGGTGGTGTGGCAACAAGGTGATGAACAAGCCGAATTGTTGAGGAAGTATTCACAAGATAAATAAAAATTTATCTCGAGTAGATTTTGATATTAATTTATGCGGAACCCCAATCTATAGAGAGACTAAAACCTCAAACAATGCAATTAGATCAAGAACAAACCCTAAACAAATTTGCTCCTACTAAACCCTTAATTAACTTGTAATTGGAAACTTAGATTATAGGTAGAAAGATACAATAATAAATAAAATGCCACAAGAAAGAATTCTTGATAAATCAAATTCAATTCTTAATAAAACAATAAAATGGAGACAAAGCACAAGTTTTGGCCAAAGCACTTTTGATGTGTAGAATGAGGCTACCTATTCGCTATTTATAATCTATTAATCCCAACCCAAATAGGAAAAAAAAAACCAAATAGGAAGAAATCCAAGTAATTTGCACAGAAAGGCACCTAACTATACCGCATTTAACTAATTAGTCACTCATCTTCAATTCGTCACTAATATATCATCAAACTTTTATCATCGATAACTTAAAAAGCACTTTGACTGGTTACATTAGGTATCTCCCAGTATCATTCGAGCTGTCATCCACGTCAGTGGTTCTTTTTCATGTTAATAAACAAGTAAATTGACTTTTGACCATGTCTTCCCTCCATTCTCACCCTAATTGCAAATCTCTCTACAAATAATAGATCTTATTAAGGAATAGCAAAATTGTTCAAATTGGTTGAAGGTCAAAAAATGTCTCATACTAGCGAAGAAACTCAAAGATGCTACTGAGGTGATGAAGCCTTGTTGAAGACATTATGGATTGATGGAAATCCAAGTAGAAGGTTTTATGGGTGCCGAAAGTATGGCATCCATGGGTTAAGACATTTTTTTTTATTTTTGCATTTCCATGGTATGTTTGCAATATTCAGTGGATTTTTTTTTCTTTTCTTCCGAAAATAGGCAAATGGAGATTGCCAGTATTTTGCATGGCACGATGTTGAAGTTCCTCTAAGATACAAAGCTGTGATATTGGGATTGTTAAGGAAAGTTAACAGACTTGAAGAGCATCTTTGCAGTGATAGGAGAAGGGGAAGGGAAAGAAACAAATGGAAAATGGCAACTCTTAGCTTGGGAATTTTGGTTCTTTGTGCTGGATGTTGTAGAGCAAATAGATGAATGTAGGGATTTTTAGTTGGTATGTGATATTTAGTCAAAGGGGTTTAATATGTTGGGTGGGTTGGTAGGTGAAAGATATATTATGTAGGTTGATTCTGATAAATGTAAAATTTTTGCTATAAAAAAATGTGCAGATTTTGTAAGTATTAATCCATTTACAATGTGGCATTTGTAATGGTTCAAATGTTATTTTATATTGACTGAATTAATAGTAGAAAAATTAGGTTTATAATAACTAGCAAAAAAATTAGAAAAATCAACCTGAAAAAATTAGGTTCTTAAAAGTAGAGGTGATGATCTTAATGTAACTGACCCACCATTAAATCTAGAATTAGGAGCCGCTACTAATTAAAAGGAATATAATTGGACACCAAATATTAGTATACATTTTATAGGGTTCAGAGGTCATTTTATGCGTGAGGAATGTGTTAGACACCTCACATCGTCCCTAATTAGTTAATATTGTGTTAGAATATATTTTTGGTGCACATTATTTTATGATTAATGACTTTATAGTTATTTTTATTATCAAATTTAGTAGCTAAATTTTACTTCAAAGGCACAAATAAATTGATAAATGCACAAAAATTCAAGTAATCTATTAGTTTAACTTATTCAAATCTTTTAGTTATCTTTCTTAAATAAATCGATATTGACTTTTCAAAGTTATATTTTATTCACTATTTGAATCAATACTGACTCTTATCTTTATTCAAATTTTAAAATTTTATTAATTTAACACATGTACATATACATAGAAAATTGATCACCGTAAGAGAAATATTTGTTATCTAATATTAAATTTTTAGCAAGTTATTATTTTCCCTTTTTAGTACAAACTATCTTGATTTAATAGTTATATTTTTATTACTCTAGAATATACATTCTATTGATCATTGATTCATTTTCCTAA
>CANXYI011141440.1:0-16135 GCA_948208565.1 Hura crepitans | reverse complement strand
GGAATATATAGATTTGTGCCACCTCTATGTTATTAGAAGAGTCTCTAAAATGGTGGGAGGCTATTACTAAACACAAGGCTCCAAAAGATTTGACATGGGAATTCTTTCTTAAAGATTTCAAGAAGAAGGATATCATAAAGCATTATTTAGACTTAAAGTGGCAGGAAATCATAGACCTAAAGTAGTTGAATAGAATATCTAAGTACGAGAAGGAGTTTGCTAAACTTAGTATGTACACCAAAGGTATTGTTGGCACTGAGGAAGAATGCTTTAAGAGATTTAAGATAGGGCTAATCTTGATATTATGCTCTAGATTCTTCTTATAAAGATTTAAGATTTTTCTACATTTGTTGCTGCATGCCAATTTATAGAGTTAGTCCATAAGTTGCAAGAGAAAAAAGATGGCTACCAAAGGAAGAGGTCCTTTAGGCAAGGTTAAGACAGTACAGTATCTACATCAGATAAGATATAGAAGAATGAATAGTTTAAGCAATTGTAGAGTCAAAAATAATTTCAATCATAAAGATCAAGCCAAAGATCTAGAGCTTAGTCCAGTTAGAGGACTCGGGTGTCCAATACCCTTAGATCTACAACTGGCAATAATTTTCCACCCAAGTGTGAGACTTATCACAAGAGACATAAAGGTATATGCTAAAAGACCATGAGAGAACTTTTTTAGTGTTTTGGCTTTAGAGATCATTTTTAGAGAGAGTGTCTAGTAAAGATAAGAAAGACCCCAGAGATAAAGGTGGAGCTAATCAGAGGAATAAATTAGAGAGCAGAGCTCTAGCTAGGCAGTATCTAGAGAAGATATAGAGGCTTTAAATGTTATAGTGGGTACCTTCCAACTCTTTAATTTACTTGCTTTAGCACTTATAGATCTAGGGTTAACATACTCATATATCTACACTACATGGCCTTTAGATTAGCGATTACTATTAGAAGACCTTGATTTTGATATTATGGTTAGTAAACCGATATGATAACATATAGTTGTGAATAAAGTACATAGAGATTGTCCTTTGTTAGTATAAGGACATTCTTTTTCTACCAACCTAATTGAGTTACCATTCCATGAGTTTAATCTTATCTTAGGCATAGATTGGTTATCCAAGTATCATGTAGTCATGGAGTATAGGAAGAATTGAATTATGCTTTAAGCTAATGATGGCATAGAAGTGACAATTATGAGTGAGAGTTAGACTATATATTTAATATGGTATTAGTAGTTGTGGCTAGAAAGTTGTTAAGGAAAGGCTATCAAGTATATCTTACTCATGTGTTGGACAATAAAATAATGAGAATAGAGGCAGGCAAGATACCAGTTGTTTTAAAGTTCGAGGATGTTTTTCTAGAAGAGTTGCCTAGTTTACCACCAGAGAGAGAGCTAGAGTTTAGAATTAATGTGTTGCCTAGTACATCACTAGTTTTTATAGCTCTATATATGATAGCTCCTTTAAAGTTGAAAGAGTTGAAGTTAAAGTTGCAAGAGCTTTTAGATAGGGTTTTATTAGATCGAGTGTTTCACCTTAGGGAGCATCAATTTTGTTTGTCAAGAAGAAGGATGGTTCTTTGAGATTATATGTTGACTATAGATAGATGAACAAGGTTGCCATTAAGAATAAGTACCCATTACCATAAATCAATGATATATTTTATCAATTTAGAGGGGTAGGTGTCTTTTCCAAGATTGATCTTAAATCCAGGTATTATTAGCTAAGAGTTAAGGAGGCAAATGTACATAAGACAACTTTTAAGACATGATATGGCCACTATTAATTCTTAATGATGTCGTTTAGGTTAATAAATACATCGACAACATTCATGGATCTCATGAATCATATCTTTAGGCCATTCTTAGTCTAGTTTATGGTGGTTTTCATCTATGATATTCTTGTGTATTCAAAGAACTAGGATGATCATAAGAAGTATTTAAGGACTATTCTACAAATGTTGAGGGATGAGAAACTCTATGCTAAACTTAGCAAGTGTGAGTTTTGGCTAAAGGAAGTGTCATTTTTATGGCATATGGCTTCAGTAGAGGGTATTAGGGTATATCCCAACAAGGTTAATGCTATGATAGAGTGGAAGCTGCCCCAAAATACTACAGAGATAAAAAGTTTCTTAGGTTTGCAAGTTATTATAGGAGGTCTGTAAAGGGGTTTTCTCTGATTATAGCCCCTATAACACTTCTTTTGAGGAAAAAATGCTAAGTTTGTATGGGATAACAAGTGCCAAGAGAGATTTGATAAGCTTAGAAGTACATTGATAGAGGCTTCTATCTTTATTTAGTCAGTTTCAGGGAAAGAGTTCACTATTTATAATGATGCTTCCCTGAATGGATTGGGTGTGTACTCATGCAGGAGGGAAAGGTAGTTTCCTATGCTTTAAGATAATTGAAACCTCATGAGAAGAACTACCTTACTCATGATTTGGAATTGGTAGTGAGTGTGTTTGCTCTCAAGATTTAGAGGCATTATCTATATAGGGAGTGGTGTTATATCTACACTAACCATAAGTGTCTAAAATATCTTCCCACTTAGAAGGAGCTAAATTTAAGATAGAAGAGATGGATTGAGTTAATAAAGGACTATCATTTATTAACTATTGTCTAGGGAATGCCAATATTATGGCAGATGCATTAAGCAGGAAGCTTATATCAGCCTTGAAGGTGATGAATGCTAGTTTGAAGATGCTTAATGATAGGGGTTTGTTAGCAAAGCTTTAAGTTAAGCCCAGTTTGTTACAACAAGTTAATAATGCTCAGAATAATTATCATAGATTCTAAAATGTGATAAGCCTAATTCAAAGGGGAAGTTGGCTAAGTATTAGATTAAGGATGATGGTTATTTATATTATCATAACTGTCTATGTATGTATGTAGGAAGGACGTAAGATAATAGATTCAATAAGAAGCCCATAATGCTCTGTATGCTATGTATCCTAGTAGTACCAAGATGTACTTAGACCTAAAGATAGTTTATTGGTGGATAGGCATGATGAAAGATGTAGTTGATTTTATGACCAAATGCCTTACCTATTAGCAAGTAAAGGCTGAGCATTAAGTTCCATCTAGTTTGCTTTATCTTATAGCAATAGCAGAATGGAAATAGGATCGGGTGACAATGGATTTTGTAGTTAGGTTACCAATGACTAAGAGGAAGTGCAATTTAGTATGGGTTATGGTTGATAGATTAACTAAGTCAGCATATTTCATTTTAGTTAGGATACATTTCTCTTTGGAGAAGTTGGCTAAGCTATATATAGATGAGATAATTCAGTTGCATAGGGTGCCAAGTTCCATAATTTCTGATAGGGACCTTAAGTTTACATTAAGATTTTAAAAGAAACTCCATAATGCTTTGGGGACTAGATTGACTTTTAACACAACTTTTCATTCATAAATGGGTAGTCAGTTAGAGAGGGTCATACGAATCCTAGAAGATATGTTAAGAAGTTATGCAATTGAGTTTAAAGATAGTTAGGGCCATTATTTGTCTATGGCAAAATTTACTTATAATAATAGTCACTAGACAAGTCTAGGTGTGGCTCCATATGAAGCCCTATATAGGAGGAGATATAGAACACCATTATTTTGGAGTAAGCTTAGTAAGAACATGCTTATGAGGATATATTTGGTTAAGGATGCATAAGAGAAAGTAAAGATCATTAGGGAGAGGCTCAAAGCTATTTCAAACATATAAAAGTTTTATATAGATTTAAAAAGAAGGGATATTCAGTCTAAAGTGTATATAGATTTAAAAAGAAGGGATATTCAGTATAAAGTTAGTGATAAAATTTTTTGAAAGGTATCTCTTTGGAAGAAGGTATTGAGATTTGGCAAGAAGGGTAAGCTAAGTCCAAGTTCATTGGGCTATATGAGATAACAAAACGTATAGGTCCTTTGGCTTTCAGACTAGCTTTATTACCTGAATTACATCAAATCCATGATATATTCCATGTCTATGTTGAGAAGATATAGATTAGAACTAACACATGTGTTGTTAGCTAAAAAAGTGGAGATATGACCAGACTTTTCATATAAAGAAAAGCCAATGAGTATCATAGCCCACAAGGTTAAAGAGTTGTGGAATAAAATTGTACCATTAGTGAAGCTACTATAGCGGCATCATGGCATGGAAGAAATAACATGGGAGAGTGAAGCATAGATGAAAGAGCAGTATATGTACCTTTTTAATCTAGGTAATGTTAAGGATGACATTTCATTTAAAAAGGGAAGTAATGTAACGACCTAAAAATCTTGACTTTTATGAATAGTACTTACCAAAATGAGTAGTGTTTCTCAAAACTCAAGTCACACTAATTAGATCAATGGGAAGTATTAATCATAAAATAATTTTAGCCAAAATTTAAAGATAATCCAAAGTCTTTTAGATGGTTAAAAATGCAAAAGAAGATTTTATGGCAGTGTCACATGAACAATGACCTAGTTTTAGCTGAACCATAAAATAAATTAATTTTTGCTCAAAATAATATGGGATAGATACAACCTAATAGTTAAAAATTCCAAATAGTCTAATGGCTTTGGAATCAAAATTTTTAATATCGGGAAGTATTTTTAACAAAAATCAAGCTAATTTTATAAGTAAAATTTTATTGAATTTTCTCATTTTTTGAGCCCAAAATTTTAGAGGTTTATGGAATATCAATTTACATGATTTTTGGGATTTAAATTAAGTAATTAAAAGATAAGAAAAGGGGAAAATAATAGAAGAAAAAGGGAGAGAGAATTAACTTAATAAAAATTGGCACTCGTATATATGTCAAATAGCCTTATTATTGGGTTAAAGTTTTAATAGTGCCACTTCTCCCTCTTTTTCTTCTTTAAATGGTTGACGCTACTCTTTATACCCCTCCCCCTTATTTTCTTCTTCATCCTTTAAAATCACCTCTCAATTCATGATCTAAGCAATTAGAGCAAACCTTTAAAACTTCTAGAGTGTATTTTTAACTTGAGATTTAAAAGAAACTGGGAGATTTTTTGGGTTTTCCATTTTGATTAATAGTAACCAAAATTTGATCAAGTAAGAGTTTTCACAAATTGACATTTATTTATATTCTATTGGTGCCCAAAAGTGTGTTTCTAGGCTTGTTTTAATTTGTAGATGTATATATGATTTACTATGAATTTTCTAAGTTAAGCTTATTTGTATTCATAGACATATATGATTTAAAATCTTTTTTAAGCATTTAATGTGTGATTATGCTTTATGTGATCATAAATACTATTTAATAAATGTGTGTAATATTGAATGCTTACATGGGATGATATGTATGTGTGATTATGAGCATGATATAAGAGTTAAATAGATGTGTAAGGGTGTGTGTATGTGGAGGCCAAATGCCTCATATGGATGATGTGTATGTATATGGCTTATGGGATATGGAAAATACATGTGTTCCTTGATTTTATTAAAATGCATATGCTATGGATAAACAATGAGTTAGAGACAGTATGGTTTAAGTATGAAATTTGATTATAAGAGTAAGTTTGATGTGGGAGCCAAAAATTTATCTCTTGATGTATGTATGAGCTTGGTTGTGTGTGCATTGGTTTATAAGCTTATTATAAGTTTAATGGATATTAAGATTATTAGGATATGTTTATGATAATATAAGTGAACCTTGAATCATGTTTTATACATTGAGTTATTGTGTATAAGGTTATGTAAGTATTCTTAAGTTTCCTAATTATGGGTGTGAAGGTAATTTGGGTTTTGCTTATGGAATGATAAGCTTCAATGGTTGAAATGAAGTCTATGTTCATGCACTTTATTGAGATAACCCCAAAAGTATGCTATGAGCATGTGTCATTTATGCTTTATGAATTATTGATGTTGTTTATGTTTAAGCATATGATGAGAATGATTTTGAGGCTAAAAGCCAAAATATGATAAAATGTTAAACATAAATGTGTTCTTTTACTAAAAGAGATAATAATGTGGCTAAAATGATATTAATTTAAAATTGTGAATTTTATGAGTTTATTAATGCCCCATACAATTAGACACCCAAATTGAATAGATGATCGATCAATTATGGAGCGATAGCAACTACTAGGCATTTATGGAATTAATTTTTAGTTTTTAGGCAATTTTTGATCTTTAGTCATGATTTTGGACTTAGGGTATTATGTAGTGGGCTTCGAGTTTGTATATGACATTTTTGTCTAGGTTTTAGACTATAGGTCATATGCCTTGGATTCTAAATCTTAATTGAAAATCTTTAGGTTTCGTATATGATCTATAGATCAATGTAGCTTTGGGCCATGTCCCGCCATCCATTATATGGATAGTTATCTCTTATGTATGGGCATGTGTTAAACTGTAATGCTAATTAAATTTGGTGATAATATTAAATTGAGATTTATGATGATTCTATTATTGACTTGGCGTATTTATATAGTCTAAGGTTATAATTAGTATGATTGTTAATGAAAAGTTAATTGTGGCTAAAATATGTGATTCTATGAATTTCATAGTATTAAAATGTTGATATGTGTGCATTTTGAGATATATTCATATTATATTGGTAAAATTGCATAAATATTTTATTCTTTCCATATACTTGACATAATTTTTATATGCCTTGATAATGTTGCATGTGTATGCCATAATCATACATTAAGGTGAATACACCACTAAGAGAAAGCTTAGTGTATTGTGTTGTTTGTAGCGTATAGGTAAAAAGGTATTAGATTAGAGTCAAAGCTCCAGAATCATAAGCAATCGAGAAGCTATCCTATTTGGGTATTTTTGGATCTCTCTTTTTATAATTCTTATGATGTAATAGTTATATAACACTCTTGTGAAAATGAGGGATTGGCTTAATCTATAATTTTTATAATTTTGTAATGTAAAATCTTACTGATGGATGATTTAAACTTTCTTTTAAAAGTTCTTAAATGCTTGCATGATTTGTATTATTTATATTCTGATCCATGCTTGATAGTGTTGCCTTGTGTTAATGATGGAGTGTCAAATGGACTCGATTTGTGTAAAGATGAGTTGAATGATATTATAAAAGAGCTTTTTAATAGGTTACTATTTAGGAAAGTGTCTTGGTACAACTATTATGCTACCAAATTTTAGACATGATGACACTATTAGTATGCCTCGTAAAATGTATTTTAAATTATTCACAATTTTTATAACTTGAACATGAAAGTAATATTTTAATTAAATAAAAGTTTTAATTTAAGTAGGTTTTTCCTATAGTGTATTTTAAATATTGGTAGGCATGCCGCTCATTATTCATGTCCGATGTACAGAATGAGTAATGGGTGTCACATTTTCTCTCTCTTATTTTTCCACTTTCCTATGTTTTTTCTCTTCTCACTTTCTTTTATTTTACTCACTTTTAAAAATCTTTTATCAAAAATATTAAACAAAAAGTAATAAAATAATTTGTTCTTTTGAATATGTGAAAGATTTACTTTTAGGAATTGATGTAAATTGCTAAGAGTCTAACATGGATGAGACATTATAATATGTAGTATCTCTTATATGAGTCTTCAATAAATTTAGGTTAGGGGTGTTATAGTTAGTGGTATCAGAGCTTAGGCTTAGTTGTTCCTAGTTATTAAACTATTGTGTATGCTTGTCAATTGAGTATAGGCATTCATTGTATCATACATATATAATGCTAGGACTAACAAAGCTACTTTTATTTTTAATAGGTTAACTATGGAAGACTCTTCCCAATAAAGTGTAAAGGAGGAGATAGAGAGCCCTACTTTTGTCTCATGAGATATGTCTAATAGATCTCTTTAGGAATCTATACATGTAACTACTAGATAAGTTACAAAACTTTAACAAACACTACTTTAGATAATAGTCGACTTATTGAGACAAGCTACTATAGTAGTACCACAAGCTAAATCTCAATAACCCTTACCACCACTTTAACATCTTTAGAAGACATATTTAGAGAGGATTAAAAAAATTATTGCTGAGGATTTTTTTGGGAAATAAGGTGATGACCTAGCAATACCTGAGTATTAGTTAGAAAGGACATTGAGAATTCTCCAATAATTATAGTGCACACCTAAGGAATGTTTAGTATATATTATGTCTTTATTAAAACAAAAAGCTATATATAGTGGGAAATTGTGTTAAATGAGGTCTAGTAATATGATAAAACTTGGGATTTATTTCTAGAAAAATTTAAGAAAAGGTATGTTACATAAAACTAATTAGAGGAAGAAATGAGAGAATTTACATCTTTGAGGTAGAGATATAAATCAATTTTTAAATATGAAAAAGAGTTTGTTAGACTTAGTATGTACGCAAAAGAGATAATTCCTATGGTATTTGAGAGATGTAAAAGATTTGAGCATAAGTAAAATGACAATGTGAGATTATATTTGACTACTATAAAGATAAAAGAATTTCCACGGCTCATTTCTATAGCATTAAAAGTTGAGAAGATCCAATAGAATAAGAAAAGTAGTTAACAACATAAAAGGTCTCAAGGTCTGTCGAGTTTAGCTCTAGCAATTAATAATAAGGAGAAAACTCATCAATCATATGGATAGGCCTAATCCCATACTTAGAGTTATACATAGAGGTAGACATAAGTGTCCTATTTAGAAAAGGACAACAAGCTTCTATTGCTAGTACTCCAAAAGCCCTAATTAGAGATGCATTAACTATACCTTATGACCATTATGGTAAGAACCATAGATGTGCATATGGGAAACTTATTAGAGCTTGCTTTCTATATGGTTCCACTAACCCTTTGGTTAGAGACTATCTAAGGAATAAGAATGCTAACCCTTTTAGGGTCAGATTGCCACAACACTAGTACTTAACGGTAAGAGATTAGATAGAGCTGAGGGAGCTATTAGGGTATAGATATCCAGATAAAAGATTATAGATACATTAAAGGCTAGAGCTTTAGTAGATAATATGTTATACATGCTAGAAAGGAGTAAGAGGCCCCAAATGTTAATGCTAGTGCATTTTATATCTTTCATGATTATTTTATGCTTTGATAGACACTGGATCCACTCACTCTTATTTTTGCACTACCTTAGCACATGAGAAAGAATTGCATGTAGACACTTTAGATATAGATATTTTAGTGACAGATCCTTTAGTACATAGTGTTAAAGTGAACAAAATATATAAGATTGATCTATTAAAAGTATAAGAACATGATTTTCTAGCCATCTTGATTAAGCTTCTATTCAATGAGTTAGATCTTATATTGGGTATGGGTTGACTATCAAAACATTAGGCAATAATTGAAAACTTAACCAAGTTATCTTTTGAAACTTAATATGCATATATACAATGCAAAATAATTGTTTAATTCTATTAAAATGATGAAATGTATGATGTATGTTTTATGTGTTTTTATTAAAGACATGATTGGATTGAGAATGATATTACATATAGATTGAGGATTTGTATTAATATATTAAAAGTGTTTATTTTAATATAGGTATTATTTAGGATAATGCCTTTGTGTAGTTGTTATTTTGCTAAATTATGAAGCACTATACCTATATCATTTAAAAAGAAATAAATAATTAATTTAAAGATTTATTTATTTTTTTGAATTAATGTAAGCTAAGAGTAAAATATGGGTTAGACATTATAGTATGTAGCATCTTTTATCTGGCTCTTAAGTAGATATAAGTTAGGGGTGTTACATTATTTGGTTTAGAATCCCTTGTAGCTTTAGGAGTAAGAGATTTACAAGTATGGAGAGATTTTATGCTAGTTAGTCATCAAGTAGAAAGAAAGTGGGAAATAAAAGAAGATTAATTATGACCCTATATTGAAGTTGACAATAAGATAAGGCAAAAATTCTCTTCTATTCAATTTCACTTTATCCCTAGGGAAGAAAACTAGTTGGCTAGTGCAGTAGCAAGCTTAGCAAGTGTATAAGAGCATAAATGAAAATTAGAATCACCACCTATAATAATAACCTCATATTCTTCCCTATTCCATGAATAAAAGGAAGTTGAAGTGTTATAAATAGGAGAGAGTACAAAAAAACCTATGGTACTATGATATTCAAAACTATTTTAAAAATGCAAAACTACTCGAGGAAATTAATGATAATGATAATGGCACCAAAACAACTTGCTTCTCAATTCCTATACTTTAGTGGGCAACTCTACAAAAGAAAATCAAATGGAATACACCTTAGGTGTTTAGATGAAAAAGAAGCCAAAGAAGTCATGAAGGAAGTGCATACATGAACATATGGTCCATATATGAATAGCATGGCACTAGCAATGAATATATTAAGCTAAGGGTACTATTGGAGTACTATAGAGTTGAATTATCTTTAATATTTCAAGAAATGTCATCATTTTCAAAATCATGCCAATATCAAATACATACCACCTACTAAGTTGTGAATTTATCATTATCTTGGCCTTTTTTAGCATAAGGAATCAACATTATTGGTAAACTAAACCAAATTCTAATGGCATAAATTCATTATGGTAAATATGGACTATTTCTCTAAATGGGTATAAGCTAATCCTTTAACCAACTATGGGTAAAATAGATGAAGAATTCATTGATAATTAAATTATTTTCAAGTATTGAGGTACCTCACCATATAGTAACTGATAATGGTGTCCACTTCCAAAGAGAAACTAAAAGTTTATTTAAGAAGTATGAAATTTAACATCATAAGTCACCCCTATATAAACCTCAAGCTAATAATGGTGTAAAAGCAACCAATAAAACATGTGTAAGATATTGGATAAAATGGTAAAAAAATTATAAGGAGTGGGTAGAAAAGTTGCCTTTTGCTTTATAGGTTTATAGAATAACTATTAGGACAACCATTAGCATAACACTTACCTTTTTGGATATATGATAGAGGTTGTATTAACAATAGAGGTAAAAATAAAGTCCTCAAAGGTTTTTTTTTAAGCATACATTTCTAAAGCAGAGTAGATATAAAGAAATAGCTCTGTTAAATGAAAGAAGATTAAGAGCCTTGTACAATAACCAACTATGCCAAAAAAGGATGGCAAGAGTATTCAATAAGTGAGCTAGGCTAAATAAGATCAAGGAAGCTAATCTAGTCTTAAAATAGATGAAGACTAATTTGTAAGATCCAAAGGCTAAAATTTAAACCTAATTGAGGAGGTCCATTCATGGTTAAACATCTTCTAAAGAATGGGGCAGACAAATTACCCAATATGGAAGGAAATAAGTTTCAAAAACTAGTAAATATAGATCGTTTAAAGAAATACTTCATTTAAAGTATGTGCTCGTAGAAACCCTTTTAAATTTTATAATGCACAGGTAAATTTATTATTGTGCATGATTGTTTCATTGATTATTGTGATGTTTTAGTGTTACTAAAGATGATATGATTAAATGTGTAGGTAAAAGATAGACTTTCTTTCCTTTTTTTTCCTTAGACTTTCTTTCCTTTTTTTTTTCCTTATTTAAGATAATTGTTGATTATATGAAGAAGAATTATGAAAAGAACATTGGAATAAAAGTCATCAGTTATTTTATAAAATGCAAGATTAAAAAGGAAATTCTATTCACTACCAAAATCAAAGCTAAATTATCCACTATATTACACAAAGTCTAAGGAATTTAAGGAAAAGAAAAAAAGAAATCTAAAAATGTTTAATAATGGCACTTTAAGCTTGACCAATTCCTAATAGAGCAATTATGGAGGACAACCTTTAATTTTGATAATCTACTCATAACTTGTAAGCATTAAATAAGGTGAAAACAAGGTTTTATCCTCCTCTTCCATATCAATGGTATCTTGCATAGGTCAGATAAGCCAAATCTTTATCACATCACATCTAAGCTCATCCTTTAGTAGTCGCTTCTCATAGTAGATAGGCTACTAAGAACATGATTGTGTTGATGATGTTTAAACTAGCACCTTAAATGAGAAGGAGTATATCAGTTAACATTTTCAAAGCGAAGCAAAACAATAGCTTCTTTAAGAAAAGAAAAAGTCACATAATCTAACCTGTACTAAGGACAAGTAAAATAGATGGCATTATTAGTAAGACTTTCCATGAATATTACCTAATCCTTATTATTATTCTATGTAATGGATTTTACCCTAAAGGTAAAGCTTAGCTTGATACCCCATAGGTTCTCTTTATGGAAGAGTGTCATCAATTTCCCCTAGAGCATATATGAAAAAGCAACAAGCTACTAGTAAATAGGAAGTAAGATCATAAAGTACCTTATCCAAGTCTAACAAAGTCTTAGCCAATATCAAAGGAACTAAAATAAAGCCCTTGTGTAAGTGATAAAGAAAATCAATCACCAAGAACTCACCCTTACTAGAAGGATTAACCAATAAAAACTAGAAACTAAGGCAATAAGTTATAATATTGATTCTCCTCACATTAAGACGGTCATTCAAGAACAATAATTTCTCTAAATCAAGTTGGCAATTTTTTGGTCAACACATAAGCATATTAGGGCTGATTTAACTAAAAGTTAGAGTTAATTGAGTAGGATACAATATATATGAATCAAGCACATTCAAGGAGTGATCATAATGATAAAGAAACCCTAAAATAACTTGAAATCCCTTAATCAAGGGGCAAACCTCTTAAGGATAAAAATGGAAAACATGATCTTTATAATCCCAAAAGTAAGTAGTAGCCTCTATGAAGGATATATCTAGCTTAATGGAAACTAAGAAGGTTAGACTAGCCTCACACGCCTTAGCATATTCTAATTATCATTGGATAAATTATTAAGGAAAGGGAGCAAAAGATTGAGAAAGTGAGAAGACATGATGAAAATTGCTTGAAAAATGAGACATAAAAAAAATTTTGTGTTGAGATATGTTGCAAAAGGCTGAAATAAGGCTTATATAGCACTCTGAATGATGAAAAATTTGTACAAATTAGATTTTAAAGTAAAATTACAAAAACAAAATTGAAGTTGGAATTATAGTAAACAATCATGTGAATATACCTTAATATGGCAAAAACGACCATGCTACATTGCCTATACCCATGTAAATGTATTATTTTATTATGTATATAATTTATCGATTAAGAATTTCCAAAATCTAGGGCATCTAAATCTTAAAGAATAAGGACTAAAGAGGAGCCAGCATTGTCACACCCCGACTTTTGGTCTGCTTTTTCTTAAGTATAGAATTGGAATCAGGGAAAAAAGTGGGAATGAAAAAGATGTACAAATTGGGTAAAGTCAGTTGGTGTGAATAATGGAGTGAAAATTTAGTGAAGTGCAAAATGATAATTTTGCAAATTATCAAGGTAAAATAAAAAAAGGGTAGTTTAAGGTCAAGAAATGAGTGGAACAAATATAGAAAGTTGAAAAAATGAATACAACATTAAGGGAAAAAGAAAGTGTGAGAAAGGATAGGGTTTAGGAGATTGTCTCGAAGAATAGTGACACCTATTTGTGAATAGTGATTCCTAAGACTCGAGCGTACTAAGTGGTAGAATGAAAAGGAATATTAGAAGATAATTTTAGGGTAGAAATGAAGTTAATAAGGTGGTTAAAATTGCATTTAAAGATTTCACAGTAGTATCACATTAATAGCAATCTAGTTTCAACTGAATGATAAAATATTTGGTTTGTAGTCAGAAAAATTCAAGAATAGCATGATCTAAAGGAAAAAATTCTAAATAAGCTAATGGTGTTGGAATTAGAATTTTCTAGCATCAAAACGTAATTTATTCAAATTGAATGGAAACTAAATTATTCAATTTAGTGGGTTCAACTCAGTTTTAAATTACAAGATTCATAAACCTACTAATTGGGAAATTTTTGAATTTTTAGTGCCAAGAGAGAAATTTATTAAAGTATCCATATAAAAGATTTAATTTTTAAGGAATATAAATTAGTATGAATTAATCTTAGTCTTGGTTAGTTATTTTAGTGATATGGGCATAAATTAAATAATTAAAATGACTCAAAAATGTATAATTTGGTATTATATGTTAGATGGCATTAATATGTGACATATGGATATGAGTAAGCTAAATAACATAAAAATTAGTCTTAAGGTGTTCAATTATTATTGTTATTATTATTCATATGGCTATAAATGATAATGCCTTAGTAATTATGCTATTAAGATGCATTGTTTATGCTTGAAATATACATGTTTACATATAAGACACTGAAAATTACTTGTGTTGCATATATATATAAGGACATACTAAAACCAATCTTTTTACAAGTTAAAGTGATTATACCACTAAGCGAAAGCTTAGCACATTGCTTGGTTGTGATGCGTAGGTAATAGGGTAGCAAATTAGAGCCAAAGCTTCTGCATTTTAGGAGACATGAAGATAACCCCTCCATAGGTATTTTTGTACTTTTTGTAATAGTGATTGTGATGTAAATGTAATGGTTAATTGTTAGTGTGCTCTCATGATCCCGAAGGGATTGGGTCCAATCTGTGTTTTGCAGTGAGGTTTTTTATACTCAAATATTTTAAGTATTGACTTTGTTTTCCTTTTTCTCACATATTTTTATGATGATATATAAGATTGCATGTGAGAATGTTGATTGTAAGAGCTTGAGGCTAACTGTGTTTTATGTTGTGTTTAGAGGGTCAAGAGGACCCATTGGAGTTGGAGATAAGTTTATTGATTTTATAAAAGTACTTTTAGGTAGGTAAAAATTTGAAAAAGTGTCTCGGTACAGTAATTATGCTACTAGATTTTTAACACAATAACCCCAATATTTACCTTGGTTTGCTTGCCAAAAAGGTTTTTGTTGTTTTATCTCATATTTAATTCAAGAGTTATTTTCTTATATAAAAGTTTTAAATTTTTAAGTGATTTTGGATAATGGACTGGATATCATTTTGTATGCATGCATCCCCCGTTCGAGTCCACTTATGAATTGAGTAAAGGTCGCCACGCTTAGTGGTATCAGAGCATCTAGTTGGGGTTTCATTTAGGTCTATGGGATACACAAGAGCACTTTAAGAGTCGTAATACATTCACATCAAATACTATTACATCTTTGGCTTATAATCTATTTTTATAGGCATGGGATATGAGTAGTAATGCTACGCCTAATGAAGACAAAAGGGTGGAAAGTCATACTCATTTTGCCTTAGGACAAAGGGAGGCACAACATGAGTATGTAACCCCTAGTGATGCTGGACATGCTATTCCTGGACAATAAGGTTCACTTGCTTGGTTGGAGATGATGCTAGATTCTATCAGTCAAGCGACAATGGCTATTGCAACTATGGTTGCTAATGCATAAGCTATTCCACTTCTGGTGCCACAAGAACAACTTCCATTCCAAAGGACTTATATGGAGAGGTTAATCAAGAATGGTGCTAAATTCTTTAAAGGGGAAGAGTTAGATGAGTTCAGTAGAGCTGAATACTGGTTGGACTAGATAATTCATATTATGCAACAGTTGCAATGCCCATAAGATAAGTATGCTACATGTGCTACCATAATGTTATCTGAAAAAGCATTGAAATGATAGGAAGCAATCACTGAACATAAGATAGCTGCAGATATAACATTGGATTTCTTTTTGAGGGAATTTAGGGAAAGGTATGTCACTAAGCATTATCTAGACTAAAAATACTAAGAATTCATGAATCTCAAGTAGAGACATAAAATAATCTCCGAGTATAAGAAGGAGTTTGCTTGCTTGAGTTGGTATGCAAAGGCAGTGGTAGTGATAGAAGAAGATCGCTATAAGAAGTTCGAGAAGGGGTTGAACTTAAATGTCATGCTATACATTGCTCCTATAAAGATCTGATACTTTTTAGCCTTGGTAATATCCTATCACACTATAGAGATAGTGAATGAGCTAAAATAGAAGCGGGACATCTTTAAGAAGACATCTTTTAGACATAGGCAAGGAAGTTCTAGGTATGCATCTGATAAGAAGTATAAGAGTGGTTAGTCTAGACATTATCAGGGCAAGTAGTTAGATAGATCATAGAGGTCAAGACAGGGTTCTAGGATGCAGACCCAAGCACAAACTTAGACTTTTGGTGCTCCTAGATCCACTACAGGCAATGCTATGACACCTACTTGTAAGGCTTGCCATATGAGACATCTAGGAGTATGTTAGAGACTTATACTAGGATCTTGCTAAGGTTATGGTTCCAGAGATCATTTTCAAAAAGATTA
>CANXYI011141436.1:0-11656 GCA_948208565.1 Hura crepitans | reverse complement strand
TATTATATAATTAGCAAAATCATACTTATTTAAGATCAATTTTATAAATAAAAATCAAACAATTTCAACAAAAAGTTTTTAAATGAAAAGTGCTGGAAAAATAATGAAAATAAGTTGAAAGGAAGGAAAAGAATTACCTTGGTGTATTTTTGATAATGAAATAGAGTTGGCGTATTATTGAAATCTTATATTGTAATGGGTGTATTTATGTATAACCCCCTTTTTTCTTCTCTCCTTGTATCTAGACCACTTATAATATCATTTTTAACAAATTCAGCTTCATCTAACCATAAAACTCTAACATGGGAGCTGAGACATAACTTGTCAAAATTCTATCACTGTTCAAATATAAATATTTAGATGATCGTAAAATGCTTTTTTTAAGAATTTGTCGTTCAATTTTTTTTAAGCAATAACCTGCAATTTTACTTCCATCGTACCACTTAATTTGTTGTGCAAAGAAAAGCTTATTCAATCATATGCTGCACTGTTTTTTTTTTCTTTCCTCGTTTTTTATATTAGTATTCTTTGGTATATACAGAAAATTATAAACCGTTAAATCAAATATAATGATGGTTAATCCGATGATTCTAAATTTACTGCATACAGTTTGCATGCATATCATTGTGATACTCTATTTTTAATTATTTTTCAAGGATTATATCAAATTGTTAAGAGTGATTAATATTTAAGAAAAATAATACAAATTAAAATAATATCATTCTTCTTTAGTTAATTATATTTATGTCTTTTTACTAATTATGTAAGGTAGCTTTTAGAGCTTATACTCGTTTCATATTTAAGAAAATAAGAAATTGTTAACTGAGACACCGATTAATAATTAAAAAAAAAAAGAAGCTAAAATGATAAAGCTAACTAATTAAGATTTCACAATTATATTTCCTAAGAGTGATGCCTTAAAATAATTGAATTACACAAGCTACAGAATAGTAGTAATTTTCAAAGATTTTATTAGTCAATTACTACATTAAAAAATGTTACAAATAAAAAAAAAAAAGGCCACGGTGACTATAATTGATATTGAATTATAATTAGAAAATAATATTTTTTATAGACTTAAAATATACGTGACCCTCTAAATTTCTTACTATCTATTATTTAATATTTTGAATTAATTGAGAAACCATTTAACTCTCTAAAATATTAATTTTCGTTATAACTTAACTCCTTATCGATACATTTTTATGTTTACATTGAAAATAATAAGGTAAGAGGTAATGAAAATAGATAGTTTAAAAGAGTTAAGTAATATTTTCATTAATTTAAAAGGGCAAATAATAATGAAAATCGAGAATTCGAAAGTTAAGTAGTCTTTTAATTAATTTAAGAGGCCAAATGATTAATGTCGATAAATTTAGGGGCCACGTATTTATTGGGCCTTTTTTATATTACAATTATTTCAAAAATAATCATGTGTTATGATCATAATTGATTCTTTAATTTATAGTAAGAGTCCAATTTATTATTAATTTTAGAAATATTTCATATAAGTACAATTTTCAAATATAAAAAAGAAATTAAAAAAATTTAAAAATTAAATGGATAGACCTTAACTCAATTTGTGGAGATCATTTCATATTACCCATAACTCAGACGTTTATTCAATTCTAAATTTTTTAAATAGTTTTAAATCGGATGATTTTGGATTTCACTAAAAGTTTTTTTTGTTTTTTTTTTTTCAAGTGAATAATATAATAATGAATGGTTACAGTTTGATTGAAAAAAAACAAATGGTCTAGACGGTGGTACTTATGATAGGTTTGTACTTATCATAATAAGAGCCCCATCCGCAGCACGTAAGCGTCCTGTGGGAAGCTTCAGCAAGGCAGCTCAAGAGTGCTTTTTTTCCCTTTACTTTATTTCAGGAAAAAACGGAGCCTCCTTGGTTCGTCAAATCAAATGCCAATGGCAATGAGAAAGACTTATCATCGAACTGGCAAAGAAAACACACCTTTCAATTAACCCCCATAGACATGAACCTCTTGTTTGCTGTGACTCCTTTTTCCATCTTATATCTAATTAAACAATTCATCTTTCTCTGTTTCTTCAAGCAATTTCTTTTTCTTTTCATTTCCTTTTCAATCCCCACCTGGAGATTTTCCATTTCCTTATACACTCCCATAGCCTCTTTTCTAAGTAAGCTCCACAACTACTACTTCAACGACATCCCAACCATACGTTTCCTCATAAATGCTCCCTTTTCTTTCTCTATTTGATGGAGCCTTCGCACCCATTTCGACTTTCGTTCCGGATTTCCAGCTGAGGGCCAAAACAATGAGGGGTTTTCTCTGTATTCTTTTTCTTCTTTTTGTTTCTACCTTCGTTGCCACAGCTTTTGCTGATCCTAACCCAAGAACTGAACGGATTTCAGGTGCCATCCCACATTAATTTCCTTCACTATTTTTTTTTTTCTGTATAGTACATTAGTACTCTTCTTGTAGAGTTGTCTTAAGGCCTAGACAATTTATTCTTGCATATTTTTTAGTTGCTTTTTAGATATGGTAATCCCTTTTCACTTTCTACATTCCTTACAAGAATTGATAGGTGAGCATTCTTGTAGTCGTAACTGGTTTTTATGAGCAAAGCGTTCCTGTTGTTATTTGAACTTGCAACTTCACAGTTGTTAAACAAGAATAGTACGGTAAGTCCAATACTTTTGAGCTAAAGCTCAAAGGAAACCGTGACGAGTTTACGCTTTGATGAACATTGCATTGAAGGAGTTGTAGGTAAGTTAGCATTCTGTTTGTTTCTGACATAGCTCGCATACCAAACCACATTGTACATATTTATCGTTGTATGAAAACTAAGGGCCATCGGCGTTAGGTTAAATTCAAGCACTGTACGTCCCAGTTCTCTCTTGATGTTGCTCTTAGTCTGACTGCGGAACATGAAAATGAATAGTGCACGGGTTCCAATGATGCAGGAAGTGCTGGTGATGTTTTGGAAGATGATCCTGTGGGAAGGTTAAAAGTCTACGTATATGAGCTACCGAGCAAATACAATAAGAAATTGCTACAGAAGGACCCCAGATGTCTCACCCATATGTTTGCTGCTGAGATCTTCATGCATAGGTTTCTCTTAGCCAGTCCCGTTCGAACCCTTAATCCTGATGAAGCGGATTGGTTTTATACCCCTATTTACACTACTTGTGATCTTACCCCTACTGGCTTGCCATTGCCCTTCAAATCTCCAAGGATGATGAGAAGTGCAATACAGCTTATTTCTACTAATTGGCCTTATTGGAATCGGACAGAAGGTGCTGATCATTTCTTTGTTGTTCCTCATGACTTTGGAGCCTGCTTCCACTATCAGGTAAGATCCTATACCTATCTGTTATTGGAATCTGTCTTGTTCTTTGACGTTATATAATTCAAATTGGCAATGTTAATTTTCCATGATTTCCAAAACTAGCACTTATATGTGATGCCTGTTTTATTGGAACTTGTTCTCTTCTGTTAGGCAATGGAATTTTAGTTTAGTCAATATTCCTCTGGGGGTACGATAAGGAAGTATAGTTGTTCGTACCTTTTGTGCCTTGGTAGTTGTGCTTGTTTATTCATCTGGTGGAAAATCTATATAGGTCTAGAAAATATAAAAAACAACAAAATTGTTCACTGGATCTGCAGAGAGAACAAAAAGGCCGAAATATTTATGCACATTGAATTGGTGCCATTTCCCAAAATCTCTCTAGTATTACCAGAGATCTTATCACCATCTTTCTTTAGGCAATGTTGTCCTCGTTGCTTCTTGCTGTTATTTGAAAAGTTGCAATTTCGTTTGTTGGCTTATGTTTCCGTCACTACTTAATGCATACCAGCAAGCGCTAGAGATCAGGATCAGCCCCAGTGAAGGCTGTTTACCTGACATGACCTTTGAAAAGTTTCAAGTGAAAATAGAAACAGATGTCTGCAGCAATTAACTGTATTAACATTTGTGCTTACTCGAATCATTTAGGAAGAGAAAGCCATTGAACGAGGGATCTTTCCATTACTCCAGCGTGCTACTTTGGTTCAAACTTTTGGACAGCGGAATCACGTATGCTTGAATGAGGGTTCAATTACAATTCCTCCATACGCTCCTCCTCAGAAGATGCAGGCCCGCCAGATTCCACTAGACACCCCGCGCTCAATCTTCGTCTACTTTCGCGGCTTGTTTTATGATGTCAATAATGATCCAGAAGGCGGATACTACGCAAGGTACGATCATGATGAGTTCTTGAAAAGGGCTACATGCATTAATTCGCAACCTGTCTCAATTCCTAGTAACCCATTGTTTTAATTGACAGAGGTGCGAGGGCAGCTGTTTGGGAGAATTTCAAGAACAATCCTCTCTTTGATATATCAACGGAACATCCAACTACGTATTATGAAGATATGCAAAGAGCAATATTCTGCTTGTGCCCTCTGGGTTGGGCCCCCTGGAGTCCGAGATTAGTGGAAGCAGTGGTTTTTGGTTGCATTCCTGTGATCATAGCAGATGATATTGTTTTACCCTTCGCTGATGCTATCCCATGGGAGGAAATAGGAGTTTTTGTGGCAGAGGAAGATGTGCCAAATTTGGATACAATCTTAACATCCATACCAACAAAGGTGATTTTAAGGAAACAAAGGCTTCTTGCGAATCCTTCAATGAAACGAGCCATGTTATTCCCACAACCTGCACAACCAGGAGATGCTTTCCACCAAATACTGAATGGCTTGGCTCGCAAATTGCCGCATGATAGGAGTATTTACCTGAAACCTGGTGAAAAGACTTTAAACTGGACAGCAGGACCTGTAGGGGATTTGAAACCTTGGTAAGAAAATGAAAACCGTTGTTGGTCATCCACTGTTTCTGCAAATAGACATGAGAGATGCGTTGGCCTATTAGGAGAAAAAACAATGTAACCTCCTTGAAATTTTGTTTCGTGTGCATCTGCAAATTATACGTAGTTAATGCACTATAAACACCAACGAGTTAATGCGAGAATGGACTCTTCAGAAAAAAAGAAGTGAGAATGATAGAAAGGTTTTGGGATGGCTACCTTTCTAATTTTCCCCCAATCACTACTGCCTCTTTTTTTGTGATTGTATTTTTATAGGAAAGAATGACACGAAACTATCAATTAAGTTTTTAATTATTTCTGATAAAAAAAACTAAAAATAAAAAAAAATAAATTCTTGATTATACGTCGTGACGCATAATCTTTATGATTTATGATTTGTGGTGGAAGGTTCGGTGGTCAACAAAAAGCAAAAGAAGATACAGATATATTGTCTCTTTTAAATTTGCTTAATATTTATATCTTCAGCCTCACCTTGAAAAAAAAAAAAAAACAAAACTTGGAGTAGAATAATGACATATTGGAGCCACCTACCACCGTGGAAATCAAATTCAAGATCTTACACATTGCAAAAGACCTCCAGCAACCCACCCAACTGATTTTAACTTTTATATATATTTATTAATATTGTCGTGAAAGAAGTATAAAAATTATATTCCGTACCGATTAAATATAAGAATAAAGTTTATGAGAAAAGAGATCCAACGGTGCTTCTTGTAGTAAACTTTCCATAGCATTTTAAATAATTTATTCCGGATTTCCAATGTGTAGATGCAGCTGTAATTCTCCAATCTGTTGGTCAAAATATTAACCTTAGACACCTGTTCCCCTCCCTGTTTCTCGTACTGCCCATGTTCCGTTATTATCTTCTTTTGCTTTTCACATCGTCAATTAATAGCAATAACTTCTTTCCTTAAATTGTAGTTATTCGCTTTCTAATAAGGATAGTTGACTGACAAATATAATTTCATTATTTGGACCGGTAAGTTCTGAAATTTCTTTAGCAACAAAAAAAAAAAAAAAAAAATTCTAAAATTTCCTTTCATCTATGCCAAAATATTTTAAAAAATATTTATTTGAACTCATATTGATCAATAAAAAATCAATTTATATTTAACTCGTATTTAATTTCAAAATTTTACCGCTGCAAACTCATATTCAAATTCATGTCTTTTCTATTTAAATTACTTATACACGCAAAAATTAGAAACATATCGTATAGATTTTGAATATAATAAGAAACTGAGTAAATATATTCTATTTATGAGTAATTATCTTATCTATAAGTACTCATTCACTTATATTATATCACAACACTTCACTTTAAATGAATATATGCTATGAATATGTCTTGTTAAAATTAGGATAAAAACTTAATGAAAGAAAGAGAGTACAATATTCACAGGTAAATTACTTACTCTAAAAAAATATAATCAGTTATAATAAGTTTTTTAACCAATGCATTCTAATGCTATAATTAGAGGTGTTCATATGGTCGGTTCGACTTTGAACCGAACTGAAAGAACTAAAAACAGAAATCTAAAAATTTTTAGAACGAACCAAATTTTTTACAAGGATTAAACCGAAAAAACCAATATTTGTATTGAACCAAATTAACCGAAATTTTATATTTTTAAAATTTTTTTATATATAAAAACTCCAAAACGACATCGTTTTGAGAAGTCCAGTTAATTCAGTTCTTTCAATTTTCGCATTCCAAGAATCGAACCGATTAAACCGAACTCACCTTTAAGCATCGAACAAAAAATCAAAAAAATCAAAATGAATAGATCAAATTGCCAGCGGTTCAATTTTTGGTTTCGATTCGATTCTGCACAGCCCTAACTATAATTGTGCATTAAGAATTAAACTTAGTCGTGCCTTTAAAAATAAATCTATTGAATTATCATTTAAGCGAACTTTATAATTTAACCATTCTTTATGATGCACTGTTATTGACTTATTGTTTATACTAATAATCATCATACTCCTTTGATTTGTAAAATTATATTTTCTCAAACACACATATTTATAATTTACTTGATGAATAGCAAATATTTTCTGAATGGTTTAGATATGACTAATAATATCCGTAACCTTATATCTAATAAATTTAGCAATTTCTGGTGCTTGAATTACTAGTCCACATACACACACATATATATCAAATCTAGTTTAGTCTCAATTATTTCTTTTCTTTTTAACCAATTACTATATAACTGACATTTTTGTACAACTCGAAACATGAATTCATTATCACTGATCATTTTATAAACAACTACATAAGTAAATACTTTATCAATATTTTTATCTCTTTTCAATATTTATAGATTCAATAAAATCTCATATTTTAATAGTACCAAAACCATTTGTAGGGTTGCTTCTCTATAAATACAAACATATGTTACTTTTGACCTCTTATAGAATATCACTTTGAAGTTTTTTCTTTTCGTTCCTTCAAAAAATAATAAATTTTGCACTTATAAGCTTGGCACACTTCCAATGCAATTTAGATTAATTGGTTATTAAACTTTCAAGATGTCATTTAGGGATAATATGATTATGGTCATTTATTTTTTTTCTTACAATAAGCTATACTATCAAATTTGGGTGATCTATGAACATTTATAACTCATGAAATCTACAATGATTTTCCTTAGATATATATTATCAAATATGTATCTCATTAAAACTTTACTAAAAAAAAATCTTGTGAGATAAAAACTTAATAAAGGAAAAAGAGTACACAATATTTATAATACAAATAATAAGATACCTCATTAAAAACTTTATTAGGAAAATCCAATGAAATAAAATCATGGTTAAGGGAAAAAGAGTACATGGTGTATTTTTCTCCACAATTATAACAATAATTCATATATTTGATATCATGTATGTAGAATCTTAACAAGTATCATCAAAATCATTTTTTTCAAAAATAAATTACATATCATATAGATATATAAATCACGTATCTTCTGAATTTATAATCATATATCTTCTAAATATTTTAAATACATATATTTTGGATATATTATTAAAACATGCATTATATACTATGTATTGATTAAAAAAATCAATAACTAAGGCCTATCTTATAAAATTACATAATATGATTGTATTTTCACGTGCATATACAATTCCAATCCCATGTTATTTCATTTTTCTAGATGGAGATTTTATAAAACTTAATGAGTGTGTCATACGTACTGCAATTACTTAACCATATAGTTTTTAAATGGTTTCATCATTCTCGTCATCTTTCGTTTATAGTGATGAGACTATTATCATCTTTCACTTCTGGTGATAAAATTTTTATTAACTTTGTGAAATAAAAATTATTATTCTTTTAAAAACACTATTGGTATAGTTGTAATTATACATTTTTATTCATTTCAGTGAATAGACTAAATATAATAAAATAACTTCATGATATATGTAAATATGATCAGATAATAATCTTTATAAGCAAATTTAAATTATTCAAGTATTTCTAAACATTATTTATAAGAATATGAAATATACTAACAAAAGATTTAAAATATATTATCCATTTAAAATATATAGAAAATTAAAAACCATATATCAACACATAGTTTTAATCATAGCATCATGATTATCTTAAGCATTAATTAAATTCATTAATAGCAAGTATGGTATTGCTAGACTAATAAATTTTATATTATACCTTGATATCTAGTAACTTTATCACTATTGAGGTACTTAATTGATAATAAAAATAATTATTCACTGAGTAAATAATTTGATTAACTAATAAGTGCTCAGTATCCAAGCCAAGATAATCTTTAATTTCAAAAATATATTATTCTTCAAAATCTTTTATTAAATAATAAATTACTTTTAACTCTTTGAGAGTTTTAATAATTTTTGAGTTATAAAAAATTATGATTTATATCACATAGACGGTTTAAATCATATTAAAAAAACTTTTAATAATTTTTCAGGCATTATAAATCTTTAGGGATTTTTACATAAATTTACTATCAAGTGAAGCATGAAAATAGACTATAATATCAATATTTTAGTATTTGGAATATATGTAAAATATTTATATTTTAGAATGAACAATAATTTTGTTTGAACCGCTTCTTTTCGTTTTTCAATAAATTTAGTTTAAAATCACCACTTTGTTAAGAATATCAACGTCTTTAATACATGCAAAATTGTCATCGACAATTATATCCTTTTAGTTCCTTTCAATAACATAACATAATAAGATTTCTTCAATATATTTAGGTATCTAAATCGCTTATGAAGTTTTAAGGTTTAATTATATTTTAGGCCCCTTCAAACGTACATGCCACTATAATATAACTATCTTAACTTTTACTCATTTTCTTTTTTAATGATTTATTTCTTTAAAATCTATTAATTTGTAAAACATATTGTTTTACTAGGACATTTCTATAAATTGGAGTATTTCACCTGTTGTATATGAAATTTAGTAAATCTCCATAAATCAATAATTTTGTATCATTATCGGTTATTCTTTAAACTTCAAGTTCATAATATAAGAAACTTTTAAATTTCAAATTCATAATAATGAATTTATTTTTTTTATTTTCAACTATTTATCTCTTTTTCTAATGTTTGTAAAATTTTTAATCAAAATTAAAACATTAATTGTAATGAGGGAGAAGTTATTATTTTTTATTGCATAATACATGATCTCATATAAAAATAGGAGTTTGTTCTCATAAAAATTATCTAGCAATTAATTGGAGGCATACAATAATTTTGCTAGAGTTTTGAATATAAACATGCATAACAGACTCTTCAACCTCTATTAATATAAAATAATTATTTGAAACCTGAAACATAATTTCACTAGTATGAAGGAAAGCTATCTTGAACACAATCTAAAATTTTTTATTTAACAATATCACAAACTATAGATTGTAAGTTTATAATAAGAACACTTGCTACTATTTTATGGATTTATCTATCAAATTATATAAAGTTTAAATAATTCACATGATGGATAGTAGATCTACATTATTAATTTTATAAATTTCAAAATAAATGAAATTCAATATATGGCTAGTGACATTTTAATATTTATTAAAAACAAATAGCATAAGAATTTCTTAAACTAAAGAATCTTCTGATTTTTTATGCATATGAATTTTTTAATGATTAATACATTATAATTGATCCGAAATGATCGAACCTGTCAATATCATATAATAAATTATATTTCAATCTGTAAACTTCAAGTTTACATACTAAATTTAATTAAATAAATTTCAAGTTTATATACAAAATTTGTGTCTATAAGTAAACTTCAAGTTTAGATATAAAATTTGTGTTAATAAATAAATTTCAAATTTATGTATATTACTAGTAATAAGTAAACTTTGGTCTATAAATATTTATAGAAATCACATTAATTCTTAATATTTAATATTATAATTGATCCATAATGGTTGAATCTATCAATATCATATAATAAATTGTATTTTAATCTGTAAACTTTAGGTTTACATACTAAATTTAATTAAATAAATTTTAAGTTTACGTATAAAATTTATGTCAATAAGTAAATTTCAAGTTTAGTTATAAAATTTGTGTTAATAAATAAATTTCAAATTTATGTATATTACTAGCAATGAGTAAACTTCATCTATAGATATTTATAGAAATCAATAAACTTTAAATTAGTATTTATAAAAATCAGTAAATTTTAAATTTACTAATGTTTATATAAATCGGTAAATTTCAAGTTTACTAATATTTATATCAGAATAAATTTGAAATCTTTATGATTATATTATTTATTTGATATAAATTATTATATAAAAATATATCTTATTTCAGTCCCAAACTGATATTTATTATCGTGCGTATTTTTGAAAATCAATAAAATTTTTTGGATATATTCATAATAATTTGTATTATAATAATAACATTATAGCTCTTCTAGAACTTTTAAATAATTATACACTATAAAAAATGATAAGCAACATAAATATTACTAATAACTTATTTTACATAAAATAAATATGTTCAATAGACATAAAAACACATACATTTGAAAAATGCAAAGATCAATACGCATTATAACAAAAATTGACATTTAATATTTATTCAAAGTCAATAAAAAATGCTCCAAAAGCATGCCACCATAACTTAATCAAGTTATATTATATATTAATTATAAGGATTAAAAAGGTAATTCACAAATTAAAAACTTAAAAACATTATCAAGAAACATGTGCTTTCTTATACCAACCAGTTTTGAAAATCGGATCAAATCGATAGGTCGGACCAAGAATCGTTGGCCAATCCAGTCCGATTAGGAGTCCAAAATCGGACTGTTTAAAAAATGGTAAAAATCGGTTAGACCCGGTAAAAAATTGGACAAATGAACTGGATAAAACCTGATTTTTATCAAATATGATTGATTTGAATGAAAAATCAATATTTTTAAAATCAGATCAGTCTGATTCACTCAATAAACCATTACCTTCAAATAAAAAAATTAAAAGCACATAAATGTACACTATGTTTAGATGGTACTAGCAGTAAAAGTTGTTATTGAAAAGCTTGAGGTACGTGTTTGATTCTTTAGTTCTATTTTTTTATTTTTTTCAATTATTTTAACCTTTTAACTTGTAACAAATATTTATTTTATAATTATTAATAATATATTTACATTTTTAACTATTTATTTATCTTAAAATTTTTAAATATTTTTTATAATTTATTCTGAAATATAAATATATATATGTGTGTTTTAATATAATTTTATAATAAATATTTATATTATTAATAATAAATTGTATTTTAAGT